>JACEGR010004772.1:0-82533 GCA_014170235.1 Listronotus bonariensis | reverse complement strand
TATTAAAAAGTTTATATGAACATAGGTCCTGAAAATGCATTAAGTCCAAGATATAGGATGTTAAACTTTTTTAACCTTTTTAACAAAAACCGTATTTTTACTAATATCTTAATGTCCCTTTACCAATTTTAATAAAATTTGATAGTGTTGTAGTATAAAAGGGCTAATTTAGCCAGTGGTGTCTCGAGCGGCACTTAAACGAATATTTCTGACAAAACTTTATGGCACTGGCATTCGTGTATTTTTTATATTTTATTTAAAATAACCTAATATTAATGATGCTTTTTCTTAAATATCTATTCTTTCTTGTTTCTTGCGTAGTTTTAAAGAAAAAATACTCCTTATTGCAACTCCCTGGACCACCCAAGAAACGTAGAACAAATTTTAGAAACAGCTTTATTTAGTATTTTCTTAGATTTTATTTTTGTTTGGTTCTGCAATTGTTGAAATTGGTACATAATGTAAAAATAATAATTTAAAAATTAATTTTTCCCTATGTTTTGTGTGCCTCACTAGGTCCCACTACAGATGCCAGTAGACTTAATAAATTTAATTAAATTAAGGCTACATAAGCCCCTTAACTGCTATAAATAACACTGCCAAAGTTTATAAAATCGCATAACGAGTATTTAATATATTAATAAAAAGTGTTTCCCTACCCTGTATCTTAGAAACAATGCCTTTTCGGACCGATGTTTATACATTGATACACTTTTTTATAGAATTAGCTTGAAAATCCGCGCTTAATTTTTTTACCGCAATTAAAAACTCCCTGTATAAAAATATTCAGCGTGTACACGGATAGACTTACCCACACCTGTATTTTTTTTTATTTAATATTTCGAAAAAAAGTTATTCTTCATGAAAATTTATGTTTTATCTTGAAATGGTTAAAAATTAAAAATCGCCATAGGATATACAGAGAGATTCACAATCGCAAAAATATTGCTTTGAAAAATAACGGGAATCAAAAAAACAAATTTTCTTAAACTACCCAATTAAAAAGTATAAAGAAGTAATAAAAAGTGTTTAATTTTTTTTCTATTGGTTATAGTTTCTAAAGAAAATTAAGGTTACCGTTAAAAAAAAATAAAAAAAAATGTTGTTCAATCCAGTAAAAAAGTGTGTTTTTTTAAATAAAAGCGTTAAAAAATCGCCCTATGATATACAGAGCGACTTAAAATTACGAAAATAGTAGTTGTTTTCGGATTACCAAAGCACGAAATGTGTGTCAAACGTCGACATACCAAATTTCATTATTCTCTTAAAACGTAAGAAGAATTATTCTGGAAACCACTTTTGAGAAACACCCGGTATTCGGTTATCAAATATATCACAGTCATTTGCCTAACAAGGACCATGGCACAAGCATTTACCTAGGCAAATGACTTTTCAATAAAAAATATTTTTATGAAGTCATTTGCCCAGGCAGAAGGCATTTGTCTAGGCAGAAGCCATTTGCCTAAAATAACCATTTGCCTGCGACATAGACGGACATATGCAAGTTTACACGAGCGCTGTAATGCGTATTGGCCAAATGCGAATTTAAATAAAACTCATGTGTAAAGACTCCTAAATCAGTATTAATCTTATTTCATTACAATAGTTCTGTTATTATTACAGGATATAGGTAGGGTTAATGGTTAGTTCTGGTTAGTTGATTTTTCTTTATCCCTAATTAAGCCCAAGACTAAGAGACACTTTATAAATCCACTTAAGACTTCAATGCCCACCTTTAGGGTATCACACAAGAAGAAATAATTATGCATTTTTGTCGAGGTGACCAAACCAGAAAAAAAGGTCAGGTAGGGTAAATTTTATTAGAATACGTCGGAGCGGTTCCATTTAAATAGCGTTCTAGAAATTCTAAATTTTTTACTTCTTGGATAATGTATCGACGGACGACGGATGCTTGAAAAGGAGATTTTATTCAAAAAAATAAGTAATTTATTTCTAGGTAATGAAATATATAGTATGTTAATAATTCCTCAAACGATAAACGCAACAGAATACATTTTAGTTTTATGCCATTACTTTAGAGAAACAATTTAATTTTGTAGTATTTTTATGCCTTTAAAAGCAATTTTACCAATTTAGAACTTTATATGGTCATTTTTTTTAATTTTGTATTTAGTATAGACAGTTTATTTTTATACGCTGCGCTGTATTGATAATAAAACATTGACTTTCAAAAATTCCAATAAATGTCAAATATACATAAATATTTGACGTTTGTGGTAAGGTTGTTTTTTAAAAATACTTTAGTTTTCCGGTTTTAAGATTAATTTTTACATTATATTTTAAACTGTATATGGTGATCATAAATATAAAAAGCACTAACAAAAATAATACACAGATTGTGTCATAATGGGTAGAGCAGATTGGGTAAAACAACTTGCAGTTTTCTGAATTGAACGAGTTACCCCACATCTTGTCAGAAGAGCAAAAAATTGAGGTGTATTTCAACGAATTAGATCAAGTTTTGTGAGGTTTGGCCCTGAAATTATTTAGGAAAATAAAATGGACGATTGACCAAAAGAAAGACTTTCTATACTTACCTTTCAAAGTAAAAAACTGTCTACTCTTTTTACAGCAGTAATTTTAAGGGGTAGTATTTTTTTATGTCGACTCTTTTATTTTTTGTAAGTACTTTTTGTAATAATTTATGTTTAGTTTATAGGAATAAATGTTACTTTTACATAATACTATACATGTATACAATTAAATATTTTTTACTTTCCTATAAAATGTGTTTTTATGACCAACGAAAACCTGTGTTTTTTTTTATTTTTGCAAATACTAACTACACTACTCAAAAGAATTATCGCATATGCTCGATTAATTTTTAATCGCCCTGTATGATGTGCTGTTGAAAGGGAGTAGTCAAATTTGTGATTATAAAATATCAGAAATGGGTAAGGGTATAAATTATTCACAAATGAGATTTCTCCCTTTTAACAGCACATTTTATAGGGCTATTAAAAATTATTCATTTTTTCAAAAAAAAAATGTATCACCCCGTAGGATCTATTGCTAACAGTAAATAACAACGGTTAATATAAAGTTATAGCTTCACGTTTTCTTAACATTTTATTTTTTTAATTGTCTTGATAACTTAATTATTAAAAGAGATATGGCCATTTAAATAAAAGCATTTTTGTAATAAAGCTTATGAAAGAAAGCGAGCATATGCGATAATTCTTTTGAGTAGTGTATTTGAAAAAATTTTTTAACTGGTATAAATAAAAATAATTTTACTTACTGGGTTAGCCGTTTAATGAAAAAAAAATTACATTTTTGTTCTGAAAATTGATGATACTTTCTTATTTCTGTATAAGTTTGAAAAAAGTTACTGACCTAATTGTATTTAAACTAAGAAAAAAGGTTATCTTTCTGTCATTAATGATTAGTGTCCCAACCTAAATTTGGACAACTGTCATGTGGGCGGTCATTACATTGTGACCTTATTAGCAACATACGTTCAGTAGAATTCATGGTATCACGTAATCGTCTTCTTTCGTGATTTAGATTGTATAGCTTCTGCAATTACAAACCTTTCTGTGACTTTTCGGTGTTTTGGCAGTTTTTAAGCTTTCTTTACATTATAACATTTTATCGAAATAAGTATGCACTAATGTACAAACCTACATTTTTCCGGTTAACACATAAAAGCTTGAAACTAAACAGGTTTGTCTATTTAAATGTTATTTTTAGACCTAAACATCCCCTCTTTATAAAATTTTTTAATAATATGAAAAATAAAGGCACTTTCTTCTTGAGCAAAATTCATATTTTTTTGGCATACCTGTATACGTCTGCAAAAATAATATCTGATAATTGCATTGTGAGCTTTAGGCCATATACAACTATTTATAAGGAATAAGTGTTTTTCGTAAAATTATTATTAAAAAAGTTTTTCATATAACGCAAAATTAGGTGGATACGCTGTACAATAATAAGAAAATAACAAGATAATCAACATTTATTTTTTCTTCTACCAAGAAACTGCAACCAATACTAAAATACGCAAAAAATATTTGCTTTAAAGAAAATTATAAAAAGAAAGTAAGCAATGTTTTTATTCATTATGTAAATGAATATATTTTAAATAGTTAAAGAAAAAACCAAATCATCATCTAAAAAAGTTCTCTCGTGCTTTGTTAGGGAGATATTGACCTTCAAAGTTGGTATAAAAAACTTGTTTCAATTATAACCTAAACTGTTGTCTGAGTACTAATTATATTTGGGATACTAAAGAACATAATTACGACTTACTGAACAGCTGTTTACCTATGGAAGGAAGCATTACTCTAATGTTATTTAGTTGCTTAAATATCATTGGTACTGTGGCAACAGTTCAAAAGTAATTATTTCATTAGGTTTTTTCCATATCAACTTTGAAGTTTCATATCTTCCCAACGAAGCGCGATAGAACTTTTGTTTTTACATGAAGTACTAATATTATTTTGGCTCACTCTATCACCCCTATAATTTTTGACCTCACCTTTCCGGACACCCTGTATTTCTTTAATACTATAATCATAAAATAAGTATTTAAACTAATTGGTTTACCTATTCTTTGGTAGTAATATTGTTTATAGTCATCCAGCCATACTTCTGCCAATCTCACTGAATTTCTACGAAGTACGTTAACTCCCTTTCTCCACTTGTAAGGAGAACGTTTTCTAAATATATGGCCTACATGAGAGCAAGGAACTATTTCTAAGGTACCACCACACATCCAGGCTTTAAAGGACAGTTCTAAGTTCTCACCACCCCAGATATCAAAGCCGTCATCGTAGGTGCCAAGCGTCTTGAAAAATTCCTGAAACAAAAGTTTATTTTAAATAAAATTTAAAGAAACAAGAATAAATCCTGATTAACTATAAAGGTGGGCATTAAAAATCGCTATAACCACATTTACCAAATTTAGTATCTGGTACGATTTTAGCATGTGGAATACAACACTAATATCAGCAGTGTTGCCAAATTTTATGGTATGTATGGTAACATGTATTGGTTTTTTCTTTGTTAATAAAATTCCACATTTATTTTATAATAAACTAGCTATGATTCCCGGCTTCGCTCGGGAGTTTAATAACCGTTGTTCTGAATGAAGTTCAACTACTCGACAACAGATGGCGCCACTACACATATTTTTACATTTTTGCACACCCACAACCGCCCACTTCCACCCACCCCGACCAAACTCCCTTACTCACAATGGGAGACCAAGGGGTATTTGTAACCCCGACGGGAAGTCGATCGGAGTTGCGGATGATAGCGAAAATCGTGGACACACGAACGTACATTAGCATTTTATATAATATATTAGATTTAATGGGTTAAATTTAGTAATAGTCCCTGGGCCAGTAATGAAATGGACTTTATGATAGGAACACTTTTAAACCCTTTTAGAGGGGTTACTTTTGACGAATCTACCACGAATATTCATACCGCCATATATGGGTGTCGGACTAGGCGAACCCGTCACTTTTTTGTCGGACAAGTTTAACAGAATGTTTTACATACAATTTTTAAATATTGTACCAAAAATCGTAAGGGTTAAAGTCACGAAACCCGCCTAGTCCGATACCCGAAACATGTGTTTGGGCCTTATGGTTTCACGACTGTAATACTTAACATTTTTTGGAAAATGTTTAAAAGTTGCATGAAAAACATTGCGGTAAACTTATCCGATAAAAAAGATGACTCATTTGCCCAGTCCGATATCCAAAACATTTGACATTGACAGGCTGGGTTAAACTTGTCAAAAGAAACCCTCCTAAAAAGGTTTTTAAAAGTATTCTTATTATCAAGTCCATTTCATGCCTGGCCCAGGGACTAGAAGTTTAAAATTTTTAAAAATTTAGTCTTTATTAATTGCTTATACAGTGCATTTTTATAATGCCCCCCTTTTTATTTTTTTAAAGAATCACTTTAAAAAGATAAACTTAGGAATGTGAAATAAGTGCATAAATACCATATTTTTGAGTAAAACTAACAAATTAAAATTTCAAGATGGCGGCTGAGCGCCATCTTGGAAAAAAAGTTAAATGGAAAGGGGGTTTAGCGGCAAATCATTTTAAAGCTTTTAACGAGTACTTTATATTTCTAGAATATACAGTGAATAACTTCACCTAATACAAAATGGCGGTACTTTAAAAATTACCTACATACCTGATTTAGGTAGCCATATTTCCAAAACTAATAAAGTTAGATGTACCTAATGTGGAGTTTTTTTAAAGCTCTTTTAAAGATATTTTTAATGGTGATATTGGTGATAATATACATGATAGAAAAAAAAAGAATATATTTTTTTAATTAAGCACCCTGAATATTATATTACCATTAAAAGTTCTTAAAAATATGATTGATTTATTGATGCGTGATTTTAAGAAACCACATTAAGTACATCTAACTTTATTAGTTGTATTAGGCAAAGTTATTGACTTTATATTCTAGGGTTATAAAGTACTCGTCAGGAGCTTTAAAATAATGTGCTACAAGACCAATCTTTCCATTTAACTTTTTTTTCCAAGATAGCGCCCAGCCGTCATCTTGAAATTTTTATCTGTTAATTTAACTTTAAAATATAGTATTAATGTATCAATTTCATATTCCAAAGTTTATTTTTTTTTTAAATTAATCCGTTCAAAAATAAAAGGAGAAGGGGATATTAAAGAAATGCACTGTGTATGACCAAATTACACATTTAGTGAGAAGTACGTTAGCACCTCAATTTTTTTAAAGCGCTTAAGCTGCAAGTGCATATTTGACGTTTGCGGATTTTTGGGCATGCCTAATTAAACAGTTATTATAGCATTGTTACCAGACTTTTATAACATAAAATAGTTAAATTTGAATTGAATTAAATGAAAATTTAGAATTATGAAAAAGTCCGACCTGCCCAATTTATTGCGATAAAAATGAGGTGTTATATTAAAATAAAATAATATATATATAAAACCGAAATATCTGATCACAGTGCCGACATAACTAATAAATTCTTCGCACCTTTGAGATACGGCATTTTGTAGATATAGCTAAGGCATTTTAAAACATATTTAGGAGTTGCAGTTGTTTTTACTAACCCCAGTATATTTTTCATAATAAAAATAAAATAACTAAAACTAGAACCAGTGGCAGAGCTAATTTATTTAAAACAAAAAATTATTGCATTGCAAGTCTGCAATTATTGTCCTACGACAAATTATAAACGTAATACATTTTTGAGTTACTTTGTATGTATTTTTTTTAATGTTCTTCTAACATATTTTACATAAAAACGGCATTCTTGGTAAATGTTGATTCGGGTTGCTGTTTCTGAGATATTTGGATTTTAAAAATAACTTTCTATATGGCGAGGTCTAGGCTATACAGGGTGTTTCAGAATTAAATGCTTATCCTTTAAGTTACGAATCCTTGCGTGATTTTAATGCAATTAATTCAGATATCTTAAAAAAGGTTTTTAAATCAACTTTTAGGTAAATCTTTATTATGTAAAATATGTTAAAAAATAATATATTTGTTTTTTAAGTTACCTACAGAGTAGTTAAAAAAGTTATTTCGCTTTTAATTTGTTCAAGATATCGCAGGTGGCGCCCCCTAAAGTTAACAATCAAATTTATATCAGGTTCTTATTTCTCATCTTCCAATATCTCTTCTAGCCAAATATTGTGACAATACACATATTATTACTAAAATTATTTATAAAAACTTAAACCAGAATAAATTTTTAACACCCTGTATCTCCGAAATCATCCACTTTTGGACTAAGGTAAGTTATGTTAGATCGTCATATTTGAGGCTCAGAAATCTGTGGTACCATTTTTCCACACCTTTTAAAGACACCTTGTTTAGAGTTGGTTGTGCTTAGTTAAAATTATGCAAATAATATGCTAAAACTATTTTTACCTTTATTCTAAAAAAATGTTTGGATATGTACTATACAGTAGTAATGGATTCGTTTATTACAATACAAGATATTTCCCATCATATGGTTTTGATTTTTAATAAAGTGAATCGTTAGTTACGTGATTTAAAGAAAAATAGTTTTAAAAAACATTTATGTTAGAATGACATTTTTTTATATCGAAAAAAATATTTATTTAATATATATGTTTTTTAATCTAAAAAGTTCTTTTGTGTTTATTCATTTTCAACAAATGATTCATGGCACGCAGCAATAATATATTTATATCGTGTCATATCATGAGAACAGATTAATGTTCCTTTTTATGTGGTATATCTCATACTTTAATTTTAAAAAATAGTAGTAGTTTAAAATAGTATGTTATATTTTAAACTGTTTTAATGACACTCCATAGGCTTTCTGTATTATAGATCGGGGTTATTTAACCGTAAAAAAATAAATATCTTTTAAAATAAAAGTATGTATTTAATTTAATAATGTCAGCAACAAAAGTTAGTAAAAAATAGAATATAAAAGTGCGATTTTAAAAGCCTCAACATTTTGGATTTTTACATAAACTAAAAAAACTATTTTCAGTTTAGGCTTATATAGAGAAAAAGTTAAGTTAACAAATAATAGCTAAATAGCTATTTAATAGCTAATTAGCTATTTTTAAACGATTTATTAATATGTTTAATTTATTACAAACTATTTTTGAGGTTACTTGTCAAATTTAGTCCAACCCAAATTATGTATTTTATTTAGTATTACATAGTAGCAGATCTTAGGCTTAAAAAAATTTAAAAATGAAAAAAAAGTTTATCTGTGAATATGTAAAATATTTTTGTATATAAATGCTAAGCCAAATTTTTTAGCAAGTTAGTGAGAGTTTTGTGCTGTACTAACATACACTATCTTACACTTATCTTTTTTTTTATCAAATAATTCTCTGGTTACTGGGACTTTTCAACCCTATTGGTTTTTTATTTCCCATTTTCTTTTAAAAACTAAAGGTATAATATACACATTTAAAATAAATATTTTTTAATAATTATCTTTGTAGCAAACATTCTTAATTATCCACATAAGTTACTGCTTCGGCAAAACCCTTGAATAAAATTAGAAAATAAAAATACAAATAATTATATTTAATATTATTTTATTTTTGTACGTAAAACAAAACGAAAAACAAATTACGAAAGAAAAAATTAATTTAATTTAAGCTTTTTAACGAGTTATTTTATACCATTATAAATTCAGTTTTAAAAATAAACATGTCTAATCAAATAATATGGTGCATGTTGCGCATTTTTATATACGAACACATATGCTGCATACAGCTAGCAAGTAGCTAGGACAATATATTTCTCTTCAATGCGACAATTTATAATTTATAGCTGCACTATATTAAAGGTATGAGTTATATTCGTTTTATAAGCATGTTTTAAAACGTAAACCTCCCGGTACAATTTGTTTTTATTTTGACGCTGGTTTAAAAGCCTCGCGAGCGGAGTTTCGATTAAACTCCGGCTGACGATGGCTGTTTTAAAAGTTAGCATTGAATACAATGCTGTGTTGTGCACCACATAAATTTTAAACTTTAAACGATTTTAGAAAAGTATTTTAGCCACCGAACACGGTATTGTCCAGATGAGCCATTAGTAAATGCAATAAAACAAATGTATGTGTTATTGTAATAGCCAGAACAGTACAGTTACGGTCATTAATGCTTGGATCGTAAATTTTGCATATTTTTGATTTTATTTTATCTTAACTTAGGTAATATTTTTTGGCATGTGTAAAATAGTGGTTTATATTTTACCATGAAAATACTAAACTAATATTCATTTTTCATCAAAAGATCAAAATCACAACCTTCTTGTGCATCTTAACCATAAATCCATAAAACTAAAACATTGTACTAAATTTCTCGGTGTGCTAATGAATAATAAATTTCAATGGTCCAATCACGTAAATAGTGTTCTCAAGCATTGTTTTGTCTTACGGCAGTTCAGAAATAAACTTAATTTGCCACTTCTACTACTTTACTATAATGCGAATGTTTACTCCACTTTAAATTATGCCACAATAGCCTGAGGTAATTGCTCTAGAGCAAACGAAATTTTCATTCAACAAAAAGAAATACTTTAACCATGATGTTCAAATCACGAAGACATTCCTGTAAGGATTTGTTCAATCGGCTAAATCTGCTCACGTTCTCCAGTATTTTTATCTTAAAGAACGTTTGCTTGGTCAAATCAAATCCGTCGAGTTTTGGCAAAACACCGAACAATATTTTAGAACACTCGCTAAGACCAAATTTAAATATAAATATACCCAAGCACAGATTACCCGTATTCTACTGATAAAACTTTACAACAAATTACCTTTGTAAACAAATATCTAATATCAACCACTTTAAAAGAGCGGTAAAAATACTTTTTTTTGCGGTAGGGCATTTTATTCTGTAGCAGAATATATTCAGCATGAGTTTTAATTATATGTTTTATAATATAATTTATCTAATTTTATGTTACGTTTTGTTAAAAAAATATGTGCTGGTTGATATTAAGTATAAATGTAAACTATGACATAATCAATATTTACGAATGTAAATCAAATGAAAAGATTATTTATTTATTTATTTTATCTAACTCTCAGAGATCTATTGATATATTAGATAAATTAGAATTTAAATATTAAATATCTGGAAATAGTAAAATTATTTGCTGCTAGTTTACCCACATAATCCGGTAACCCAAATTATTTAAAATCATTTATATACTCAATAGAAGAATATTATGATTTCTAATTTTATGGAGAAGAGATTTAATTATGTTTTAAGCGTTATTCGTTCAAAGATCGTTGAAAATTCGAAAGATTTTCTAAATGAGTCGACCTAAAAACATGCCGGAAATTAACGTAGCACTTACACCCAGAAATACGGTAACCCGATAAACGATAAAGGTTTTTAATTCAATAGTTAGAATTATATTTAAGGTAAGTAAAGGCAGAGAGTCTGTTAAATTCGTTGACCGTTTAAAACATTTGTTCAAGTAATTTTGCTTAGAATTTAAGTAAGGCGCTATTGAAAATGCTTTTAAAGTATTTTAATTACTGAAGCGAAAAAAAGATACTCAATTGTCACCTTTAACACTTACAATAACTGTTTTTATATTTAGAAAATATTGTAAATGGTTTCATATAAATTTGTTGATGGCGGAGTCTGATTTTAAACTGTTTAAATCAATTTCATGGTTATAATCGATATTGTAAAACTTTAAATCTACACAAAGGCATTACAGTAATAAAGCATAAATCACTTAAATAAATTAGTATTTTACGTAGAAATAGATACATATAAATACAAACTACGTATATGTATTTATCTGTCTATTTTGGCACACCGCTTAATTATACAAAGTTAAACATTTTCTTGCGGTTGTTAAATTAATACATCTAGAGTAGCTATCTAATAAGTTAACCTTAACGCAGTATGGCTGCAGCTATTAGCTTTATTAAGGCATCCCACTTCCATTAGATAATGCATATATCTCTTTACAACCAATGTGCGCGAAGCCTAATCCATAAACATTACTCACAATACGGGAGGCTCGAATAGAAATGATTCATTGATAAATACCAGGTAAAGGGGTGTTTCTTAAGGGAATATAAATCATACTATGCTAAATTATAAGAAGCAATACCGGCGGTTTTATACAGGGTTATTTTTAAGTTGATATACTTCTTTAACACAGTATAGAATTCAAGAAAATAAGAACATTTTTTAAATAAAATTATGTTCGAAAATGCTTCGTTTCCAAAGTACAGGGTGTTAAAGTTTAAGGAAAAAAATGCCTTTTTTATCATAACTTTCGTACCACTCCAGATATGTCAACAAAATTTGGTACATTTCTTTTAACCATTACTTTATATTTTTTTCTGTAAAAGTTAAAAAAATACCAGTGGCCTTCAAAAAAGATTTGTATTGAAGTAATTTCAAAAAAAAAAAAAAAATAGTACGCCACTGCTTTTCTTTACCAAAATAATTTTTTAGATAATCAATTACTTTGAAGTTAATTTGGTTTCGTGATATTTTAGTACGACGAGCGTCTTTCGTTTAAAAAATAAAAGCAATTTTGATGCATGGCAAAATCGCTTAATTCTGATATGGTGTTTTGTATGTAAAATTTGTTTTTATCTAATTTATATTAAAAAGGTCAAAAACTTATATTACTACAATTTAAACTTAATAAAAAACATCAGTGGTCAATATTTTTGGGGTCTCTAAATTCGAATCTGGGGTTGGTTTTGACACCACCAGATCAAAGTCAAGGTCATTTCAAAGGTAAAGTCATTAAAATTCATTAAAAATACACGATAAATTGGTATTTTTATGTTTTTGAAGTCACTGAGTTCGAATCCGGGGTCAATTTGACCCCATCAAGTCATTGCCAAAGTCATTTTAGGGTCAAATTATCAATGTTTATCGAAAATAGACCACAATTGTGGTATCTTTATGTTGTTAGAATCAAGTCATTGGTCTGTGATATCTAGATCAAATAATCAAAATTTGTCTAAAAACAGACCACAATCTTGATATATTTATGTTTTGGGGTCGCTGAATCCAAATCCGTGGTTAAATTGACCCCATCGGCTTGAAATCAAGGTCATATTAAGGTCAAATCATCAGAAGTTATCGAAAATTTACCACAATCATAATTAGGTTGCTGACCTTAAAATGACCTTGACCATGACCTGATGGGGCTAAAATATACCCAAATTTAAATTCAGCAACTCCAAAAACATAAAGATACCACGATTGTGGTCTATTTTTAATAAATTTTACCTGACCTGACCTGTCCCAAACTGACCTCAGATTCGGATTCAGAGACCCCAAAAACATAAAGAAACCTTGTTTTAGAGATAAAACTTTTTTATTTGTGAGGCTGCGTTATTGAGGTAAGGCTAGGCTAACTATTATTTGGTGGTTTCTATTAGTTTGTATACGCAAAGCCACCGGACGGCGGCATCTACCGTTAAAATAGGTAAAACCGTCGGTAAAAACAAATAAATTTAGATTTTTGGCGGCTTTTATAAACGATACTAGATAAAACCGCCAGACGACGGTTTTTTTCTCATAATTGAGCAATGCCGCCGGCGGACGTTTAGCCAGTGCCTATAAATTTCAAATTAGCATGAGATACAATATATTATTTCAAAATTATTTTACTAAAAAAATAAAAGGTAAGATAGTGAATTTGTTCTCATTCGTACAAGACATTTAAATTAAATTTAAATATACAGGGCTTTTCTTAAAGATGCGGAAAAATGCTATCACAAACTTCTGAGGCTAAAATATGACGATTTAATCCAACATATCTTAGTACAAATGCGGATGATTTTGAAGATGCAGGGTGTTCAAAAGTTTATTTTGATTTTAGTTTTATATAACTAATTATGCTAATAATAGGTGTATTGATACAATATTCGGCTAAAGAAGGGTTTTGTGAGGTGGGAAGTACGAATCTGCCTTTAATTTTATTTTAACCTCTAAAGGGTGTCACCTCCAGTATCTTATACAAATTAAAATATTTAAATTTTAAAAAATATAAATTCTAATTCTTCAACTTGTTTTACATAAAGAGGTATACTTGATAAAAGTTGATTTGAGCAACCGTTTTTAATATATCTAAATTTAAAAAAGTCACTTTCGTTAGGTCTAGGACTAAGCCATAAGGTGTATTTCAGAATTATATGTTAATCTTTTAGAGCGTAAATTTTGTGATTAAAAAAATTCTAATAAACCTATTAGTCTAAGATCCGAATAGGAAGCGACCTTTACCCATCTGTTTACCGAATAAAAACTGTTTGATATTAAAGATATTATTTAAACAAAGGTATTGCCATAGTTTTGCCTAAAAAATTTGGTAAAGGCTATGACCAATTTAAAAATATAGGTTTTAAACTTTTTAACTGACTCTGTATAATAACAATTTTCATTTTTTTATTATACATGACAGTACTAATTTATTAGTACATTTTATTTTTGCGATTTTATAAATAAAGTTGTGGTAAATTTTTAGATTTTAAACTTTAAATTTTTTTTTGGTACATTATGTATTATTTAAAAAACATATTTTAATAACTAGTATACGTACGTATTTAAAAATATAATGGTTGCCAATATACAAGGTGTGTAAAAAATTTTGAGGATATTTTTTAAAATTAAATATGGCCTTGACCTAATTTCTTTTAGGCAGCCCTATGGCGATATTTTTGTTTAAATACTATCTTTAATATAAAACAGTCTTTATCCGGTAAACAGATGGGTGAAGTTCGCCTCCTATTCGGATCTCGTACTATATGTCTCAATTGTCTTAACTTTTGAGATACAGGGTGGTAAAGTTTAAAAAAATTGGATTTTCACATTAGTTTGTATCTTAAAATTTAAGACATTTAGGACATAGGTTTATTTAAACTTTTATTACTAAATTATCTAAAATTTCACAATCTAAAAGATTGGCATCTTATTTAAAAAATACTGTATGGCTTAGACCTGGCCATACTAGAACACATTTTGACACCCTGGAAATTTGTGGTAGCACCAGTTACAGACATAGTATATGTGGTTAATTATTTTTCTAGGTTCAAAAGCAGCACTTAAATAATAAATAGCGTTATATTATAAAAACTGTAAACTAAAACAACGCAAAACAGCAGATTACAAAATGTACACACAAAGTTGGTCCGCTATGAAATTTTGTTTTGTCTTTTAGATAAATATATGCAAGATAAAACTCCAACAAACATACGGGTCTCCCAAGCGGCTTAACCTACTATATAACACCCTTCATATGTATTATTTTGCCCTGTTTCTCATTTATCAGAATTTGTTGTAACATAATAGTTTTCTGACATCGTTGCATGCGAATGTTGAATTAATGTAAATAAGTTAATAAATATATTTCACCTCCATTCAAGTATAAACATATAAGTACAATTTTGATGGCATCGGTTTTATAGTTATAAAAATAAACAGTAGAAAATATTGCCAAGGGAAAAATACACAAGGAAATGAAACAGCGATATTATCTCTAAAACTAAATTACATTAATGTAGACATTATAAATTATTATAGTAGGGAAGCCCATGATACTAAATCGGATCTTACTCGAGCGTCAAGAGACATATTGAGTTGCAAAGCTTAGCTGATAAAAAAATGTTATATAATGTATAATACCTTTTTATTGATGGTCAAAGCGGCTATAGATTTTTAATATGTCAAAAAAATACTTTAATTATTTCGGCTTTAAAAATTAACCCTTGAATTATTTGCTTTAAAAAAAACTCATGGTTAAGAATGTCACAATGATGTTTTTTTTTAACAACTTTGTAGCTCTGAGCTTTTTGCTATTACTGCGTTGTGAATATTTACATTATTACAAAACACAAATGGTTTTATTAAAAATAAATCAGATTGAAAGCTAGATGCCCACCGAAACCACATGTTTGTTTCCTAAAAATGCAAAAAATTGAAAAGGTGATTTCTTGCTTAAAATAAAGGGTAGTTTGCTTTATAAACATGGGGTCAATAGTCAACCATGAGGAAGATATTTAAAAAACTAAAAACGTCCTATTTTTATCTTAAAAACAAAAACTCCTGTGTTTTAGCTACCGGCACGTTATGATTTATATGTTTTTTTTAATTTTTTAGAAGAAGAAAAAAAGTACAAAAGTTTCAAAAGTTTCTAAATAAATTAGGCTATATTTTATATTTTTTGAGGTCATTTCGTAAGTGTCTCTTAAATTTTGTTTGCAAAAGGGGTAGTCTATTTCCACCACAACCAATTTCATTTGCAAATAAACATATCTATGCAATTAAAATTGCAAAGATATTTAATAAATATATTTTTATAATAGAAATATTTTCGTTAAACTTTCACAATATTCTAGCGCTCCCCGTTTTAAATAAAAAATAAAAACGCTATTTTTTGCTATTTTTGTACCGCACTATCTCCTTAATGGTTGACTTTTGACCTCATGTTTGTATTTATAAGCAAACTATCCTTTATCTTGAACAAGGAATCCCTTCCAATATTTTCTGTATTTGTTTAGAAACACCTTGTATAGCTCAACAAAAATACCTTATCTGTTATTAAAATTTTTTGTGTCGTTATTGAAATTTCGCTGACAGTAAATTTGTATGAAGAAATTGGCGTAAAATCACAAATTTGCCAAATGTGGACTTACGGGGTTTTCAGATTAAGCCGACGTCATCTCGATTTCGATTTTAATGCAATTTGGCAGTGTTAATTGTAGCAATAAGGGACTTAGTAGCTCTACCTTAAATAATTTAATTAGGTCCAGTGGCATTCCGTTAGAGATATCAAATAAAAAAAAGAAACATCGATATATCTATATTGATGAATATCTATTTGGCTATTATCGATTATTAGATATATCAAAGAGCTATATATCGATATATTTGGGAGAGAGAAAAAAACGATAACTGTTCTTATATTACATTTTTTTGTCTTAATAGGTAGTAGGTAAACAAATACGGCATAACAGTAAAAATTTTTTTAAATTTTACTGTACAACATTTTTCACAGTTTTAAAAATTCAAGTGAAAAAAAACGCTTTTTAATTTTGTCTCATTTACCACAAATATCTAAAATATTCGATATTTATATAGCGATATATCGAGAAGTTAAATACCGATAAAGGTTACCTATGGATATTTGGGTTCCGATATATTGATATTTGAAAATAATCGATATATCGTTGCCATCCCTTCATTCTGTGCGGCCGGCACCTACACGAGTTTTTTTATTTTTAATCAAAAAATGTATGCCACTGATATTTAGGCAATTTTTAATATTTTGTTTAAATTTGAAAAACAAAAGTACATCTTTTTTGTTTTTAATTATTTTTGTTATCTTTGGGAGATTTTGGGGTATCTTAAAAAGCTGTCTATAATGCATTACAGAGTTTTAAAATAATTTTTAATAAAAAAAAGCACTTTTCCAAAATGGGATTTTGTATTTTTTTTTAATTTTTTTAAAAAACAAAACAAATCCAGTTGTTTTCAAAAAGCTTTAAATTTTCGGTTAAATGCCCTTCAATTTTTTTCCTTTGCGGCAACGTATATTTTAAACTAAATATGTCAACTGGGCTACGTCACATGGGGTAGTAGACACTTTAATAAAAATCACTTTAAAAAACACAATAAATTATATTTAAAACCAAATAATAATTACATTTTACCGGGTAATAATATACAAGGCGTTTTAAACACCTGTCCCTGTGGTAGTTTTATAATTACTATTTTGACCTAGAAAATTGTTTAACGCAAATTTGAAGCTTGAAATTCTCACATAGTTTTATTATTACAGACTTTTGAAAATTTGTTTAGGTTAGAAAATTTTAGTAAGTTAGGTATATTTAATTTAGTTTGTTAATTTATTTAAATAATTTACCCTAATTTTTCCAAGTTCTTTCATCACTTTGGAAGGTTTCAGAAAACGCCCGAATTATCCATTGAGAACTTTTATGCCATCCTGTACTATGAAATTTTTGCGATATTTCTCCAAAATTCTAGATCATTCTTAACTCTTCCACCATACTATAAAAGGGAGACGGAAACCTAC
This sequence comes from Listronotus bonariensis, assembly GCA_014170235.1. Lineage (NCBI taxonomy): Eukaryota > Metazoa > Arthropoda > Insecta > Coleoptera > Curculionidae > Listronotus > Listronotus bonariensis. The sequence continues at coordinate 64,965 of JACEGR010004772.1, read as the reverse complement.
GTTCGATTAGTATAGATTCGACTTTTGTGGTGTAAACTTCGAGATATTGACAACTAAAGATTTTGTCGTTATTGTAACCATAGTAACGTTTTATTGTTAATAAAGGTATAAAAACAACGTGTTCATATACGAGGTGTTTGGGAACAATATGTTGTACTCCCTGCTCTTTCGGGTAGATCCTCGGCTGTCTGGCTGGCGGTAACGGTTGCATTGGCGCCCAGCTGTAACCTTGACATTTAAAGCTGTCACTGATAAATAAAAAATGCAGACCGTAGTCTTATAGTATTGTTTCAAGTTAATCAAAATATACCGAACGGTTCAAAAGCTGGAAGGGGAACGACTGTATAATTAGTAATAATAAAAGTGTCTGACAATAAAAAAATATGTTGGGTAAACTTATCTAAAGATAAAAATTAAAAAGAGGTTTCCTTAAATATTTTTAAAACTCTGGATTATTACCTGTACAGGTAGGATGCAGACTAATAAACGTAACCACTACCGGCAGTCAGACAGCCCAGGGTCTATTCCGAGGAGGAAGAAGAACAGCATATTAAAAAATCAGCTGACTTAAAATGCCTTTTTGAAAACGTTGCTACCTCCTATACTATTTTAACCCATTTTCTTTCTCCTATAGCCTGCAATAACTTAATTTGTTAGCAACTTGGGACATAATACAGGGTGTAATTTAAATACAGGGTATGAATCCTCAGCTTATTTAAGGAAGAAAAGTTCATATAAGCATATGTCCTTAACCTTTTAACTTTTAAGCTACAGGGTGATAAAATTTTAAGAAAAAATCGTTGTTATAACTCTAAAACTGTTGTAGATTTTTGAAATTTGCCACAAACCTACTAAGCACCAATAGGATTTTTTTATCATAGAACACTTTTAAATTTTTTAACCAGTGGCGTCTGTACGGGATAAATACTGAAAAAAAAGGTACTTTATTGCTTTTTCAAAAATAAAAATAACCTATTAAATCCTTATTTATTTTACAACAAATTTGACCTTTTTCGTACTATGCACCGTTTTCACATAAAAAAAACTAAAAATAGGGCACAGTCTACTTTTTTTTTAATTGCTATATCAAAAATGCAATATAAACGGTTTTTATTTTTTTTATTCGAAGGCGGTTCATTTGACAAAGAAAGTTTAAGAGTTCCAATTTGTTTTAAAATAAATGGGAATTTTAACAATAATTTTTGTGTTTAAAAGAAGCAATGACGTATCATATTTTTTAAAAATTTCCAGTATACATTGCGTACGGACGCCATTGGTAGAAATAATTAAAAAACTTACACATCAAAAAAGCCTATACCCTTGTTAGCCATCAATTAAATTTCACCCTGTATGTATCAAAGCAAACTCAGATGAATATGTTCGCTTTACAGTCGCCTACACCCGTAGTAATGCGTTTCTAATATATTATCCTGTTCAGACAATGGCGGTCGATGTCGATGCCAGTATAATGGGATATACTTGGAAACTAGTAATATCTGATATTTCAATACATTTAGACCCTGGATTACCACTTTTTGTGTATTTAAAGACATAAAGTTCTCACAGTGGAGTCATTTATTTTAAAAGCTTTTAGAACTTGTCAAATGAAGATGATATACCAAAAATCATCTGTATAAAGGTACCAAACAAAGAAATTAAAAATAATAAAAAAACACGCTATCAAGTTAAATGGATATCATATTACAAAAACTACTTAAAATTGTCCCCATTTTTCGATTAACGCAAAATCGTGTTAGGCGAATTCGCGACTTTTTACAGCCCTCAATATTAAAATCCTGGTATCCACAAATAAAATTAAAAGCATTTTCAACTTGAAATATATAAATGTTATGGCACAGATTTTTAAATTCTGACCACTACCAAGTGTAAAATCTTAGCGTTTTTTGTTTATTAGTCTTATCGTTTATCTAAAGTTGGTAAATGTTTGTGTTATTGTATTGTTTTCAGTACGAGTCTGTCATTACACCAGTTGCTATTAGTCCTTTAATAAAATTAAAAAATAATTTAAACTAATTCTCTTAATATGCAACTTTATACAGGGTGTTTCCTAATTGCGGTAAGAAAATGTAAGGGTGTATTCTTAAGGCAATTTTATGAACAAAAGTTCATATAAACATATATCCGAAAATTCTTTGCTTCTAAGATACAGAATGTTAAACTTTTAAAATAAAATTGGGTTTTTAATAATATCTTAAATATGTTTTATCCGATTTTCAAAAAAAAGAATTATGTGGTATTTATTAAAATAGGAATTCAATTTAGCCATAAACTAATTTTAAATAGAGAGACCAGTGGCGACGTGGAACGCATCTTAGCTAAAAGTATTGACCAAAAAATGTACGCCACTGACTTTTTGCAACTTTTATATTTTTCCAGAATGAAACATCTAAAAATACAACTTTTTTGTTTCTACATATTTTTACGTAGCTTGCTGAGTTTTCCAGAAAAAGAAGTCCGCTAAACTGCATAATCCTGGAGCATACAAGAAATATTGGGCATTTTTTTCTTTTAAAAATTTAGTGTTATAACTTCTTATAAGCAATTATGTAACAACAACAACAACTTAATTAAATAACGTTTATATATCGTCTAACAAATTTTAATAAAAAAGTGTTTAAACAATTTTTAGATTTTTTAACTAGTTTAGCACCCTGTATCTTGAAAACGAAAGTCTTCTTTATACAGTGTGTCCCAGGATAGATGTTACAAGAGGACAAATGGACCAAAAATTTTTTGAATTTTTAAACGAAATTTCGGGAAAACAAAATTTTACTCCAATTGTTATTATACTATAACTAAAAATATGAAAAATGCACAGGAACTAACTACTTTTATTTTTAAAAATAGAACGCAATTTTAAAAGTAAATGTTGTGGAGAATTAAATTTTATGTTAAAATTTGAAGTTTAAGCATAACAGTAAAAAAATGTAATTGTCAATTTTTACAATACGCATTACTAACCTATATGATTACTTTAAAAGAAATAAACTTTTTAAAGTAATCATAACTTTAATTATATTGTGCAAGACCAAAATAATTCTTCATAATGTATCAAAGTTCTAATCTTTCTTAAAATGTAAATAAACTTTTTAATTTTTATTCTGGAGAAAAGCCAAATAATAATTTGCTTAAACAATTATTTAATATTATGTCAATGTTATATTATATTATGTCAATAATATTGCTTTAATAATATTGACCTTAAGGGGAATGCTTGTCGCACCTTGACACATTCAAAATAATTTTACAGGGATATGTTAAATCATTAAGAAGTAACAGATTACTTGTCACAATATAGCAGATTTTTCGAGTTGGCAAACAACATCATTCCTTATTTGACTAGGGTAACGGGATAAGGGCTGGCAAATATTACTCAATATTATATTTTTTCCAACGTTTTTGAGCTGAATTGTTACATTATCAAAAATGTATATTAAAAATTAAAGTTTTAACGGAAATTTTATGAAGCCCAGGTAGCTTAAAGTAGATGGTTGTTGTTACGTAAGCCCCAGGACCCAAGTTCGATTTTCGGATGAACCTAATAATACTTTTTTTATATTATTTTATTTTTGTTAGATTTAGAATGAAAATAAAATTATATAATATACATAATATATCGTTTAAAATATTTTTTCTACGACCGTTAAAAAAAAATGTTTTTTAATCGTTAACATAAAGATATAAAGTACTCCATTCTAGTACACTACATAAAGTGTTAAAAAAGTAACTTTTTAACACTTTGAAGCTTTTTTCACACTTTGAATTGGTGTTTTGTTTCCAAGTTTGAAGCTTTTTTCACACTTTGAATTGGTGTTTTGTTTCCATGCCTACTACAATTATCTTAAATATCAATTTATGCAATTTAACAGTATACGCTACTGTATAAAATGGCATTTTGGGAAATTTTTATACGGTCGTGGAAAAACATAGTATGTAACATATGCATAAAATGTCTTGTTTTTAATCATTCAAATTCCCATTCGTAAAAACAAATTACTTAGGCACTTACTACAAATTACTATTTTTGTGATGCCCTGATCGTAAGCAAATTAAAATGTTTAAATTAATGCAAGTTTTAAATTATTCAGATAAAAACACTATTTAAGTAAAAATTTCCGATATATGTATGTAGCATGTGTTAGGGTTTAATTAAATCTGACCCAGAGTGGTCTGTAGTTTAATATGGCTTCTAAGTTAAATTTAGTTTTACTAGATACCTTGGATAGTTCTTACGAAGAAGAATCAAATCCCGAATTGGACAATATTTTAGCAGTGTTTGTTACTATGCAAAAAGAATAAAATGTTTTCACAAATTAAAAAAGCTTGAAAAAGTTACTTGGTGCATACTTTGTGTGTACACTAATTTAAAAATATTGAGGAAATATGTAGGTAATTACCATCTGATATATTGCATTTACTTATAGATACTATGTCTCCAGACACCTTTGTTAATTTTAATATTTTTATACTCTTTCGTATCCACTTTTCACAAACATAGATTTTTCTTACAATTTCAATAAAATGTTTAATTTTTAACAACAAACGTAAAAAAATATATTTAAAAAATATTGAATTTTTCAAATAAATAAAAATTTTGCGCGAAAACCATGTAAATAAGCACAAGTTGTCGTCGGAAATAGTATTTGGACATGTTCAGGCGACCAGAGGCAAGGGACGGACATAAGTATACGAGTATTATTAGCTATATTTTTGTAACATATAAAATATAATATATATTATAGCTTACCGTCCTTTGCCAATTTTTGTGACGATCCGAAATATATCTCCTGGATAAAAATATATATTATAGTATCAGTGCGTTGCGTTCAATGGTTTCTAATTATAAGCGATATTTTTGTAATATATAAGATATAATATACAGTGTGTCCGCCTAAGTTCTCTGCATATAAAAACTTTTTATTATTAATTTTACAAAAAAAAAAGTTATTCTTTATAAAAAGTTCTGCATGATCTAAAACCTAAAATGTAATAATTAGGTATTCATTTTTTCAGTAGTATACGAGGTATTTCAAAAAATGTAAATTTTGTTTAAGAGGAAAGTATATACCGATATTTTTGAAAATAATAAAAATTCTTTTTAAGGAAACATTTTTAGAATCAAAAGTAATTCTAAAATATGCAAGCTCGTTCATTTACAAGAAAAAGGGTTTTCTTTAATTTTTTATGCAATAACGAGCATTTCTGTGACTTTTTACTGTTTTAACAGTACTTAAGCTTTCTTTGGATATTATATTTTTAAATAAATAATTACAAATCTACAAATTTAAAGTTTCATCGTTTTATCGTAAAACATAAAAAATATTTTTTTCTTGAAAACAAATAGGTTTGCATATTAAAAAGTTATTTTTATTTCTAAATATTTTTTCCTATTAATAAATTTCGATATTTTCGAAAATAAGGGTAATTGCCTTTTGAACAAAATTCATGTTTTTGGAATACCTCGTATACTGCTGAAAAAAATTATAACTAATAATCGCTTTTTAGGTTTAGACCATGCAGAACTTTTAATAAAGAATAAGTTATTTTCGTAAAACTGAATAAAAAAAGTTTTCCATATGTAGAGAACTTAGGCGGACACACTGTATATTATACAGGGTGATTCAAAAATCGATCACGAAACTTAAGTGAGTGATTCTACTTGACAAAATAATGGTAGAGCTTCATATAATTTTTTTTAAAATGTAATTCGTTTTTGAGTTACAAGCCGTCAAATTTAAATTTTTATTTTGATTTTTTCGCCATTTGCCTTTATTTTTTAACGAATCTAGTTGATATTTGGCACACAAATCGAGCTTTGCAAATTCTAAAATTTTAAGATAAAAGTACTTTTTTAAATACCGCCAGAGGGCACTTTACTTAAAACTTAAAATTTATTTACATCATAACTTTTTATTTTGACAGATATCGCAAAGCTGGGGCGCCATTTATAGACAATCAAAAACTTAAAAATAAGGTACTCTTTATTAAAGTCGATAAATCTCACCGTTTAGGCACCAATGGACATCAAAGTTTTCATCAATTTCAATCAAATTACCTACATACATACAGGGTGTACAGTAACTTAACCGACAAACTTTACGGGGCGATTCTACAACAGTTGAATGTTGGTTAAGCTTGTCGGTTAAGTTACTGGACACCTGTATGTATGTAGGTAATTTGATAGAAATTGATAAAAACTTTGATGACTATTGGTGCCTAAACAGTAAGGTGAATCGACTTTAATAAAAATACATTTTAAGTTTTAGGTAAAGTGCCCTCTGGCGGTATTTAAAAAAATACTTTTGCCTTAAAATTTTAGAATCTGCAAAGCTCGATCTGTGTGCCAAATATCAACTGGATTGGTTAAAAAATAAATGCAATATGGCGAAAAAACCAAAATAAAAATTGAACTTTGACGGCTTGCAACTCGAAAACGAATGACATTTTGAAAAAAAAATTATATGAAGCTCTACCCTTATTTTGTCAAGTAGAATCACCCCTTAACTTTCGTAATCGATTTTTAAATCACCCTGTATATTTGCTTTTAGTCTGTTGCCACCTTAATTGAATAATTTTTAGTTTTTTGGGAAATAAATAAAAATTATACTATACTATATATATTTTAGTTTTTAAATATACCCAGGTAATAAAAGTGGACTCTTAAAACCTGCTATTTTTCTTGATCCTTGTTAATTGTGTTTTCTAATACTTGGCATGGTCTTTATGTAACAGCGCGCCACAATTTTCATAATGGGAAAACGTAGTTGGCCTTAACATGCTAGTGTTGATAATTACTGTGTGAGATGGAGTTTTGCAGCCATGCGAATTTTAAATTTAATAAAAATAAAAAATGTAAAATATATTAAATTACATACGATAAAAATATTGCACCTTTTGAAAGTAATACGCATTGAAACTTGAAACGAGAATATATGACCAATGTCTGCATTTTTAGACATATCAATGACAGCTCTAAATGTCAAGGTTATAGCTGGACGCCATTTTGGAATACCTTTATTTAATGAAAAGTGGAAAACATTACTTTAAAGCTACCCACGAGAACTTTATAATCTACGAATATAAGGTCAGTACCTTCACATACTACAAAATGACGGTACTTTATTATTATTTGGATACTTGGATAATAATGTCATATTTCCGTGAAGCTCTATTAAATATTTTTTAAAAGCTTTAAAAAATACTACATAAGTTACATCTAACTTTATTAGTATCGGAAATATGGCCATCTAAATATGGTATTCCAGTAATTATTAAACTACATTTTGTAGTATGTAAAGGTACTGAATTTATATTCTGGGCTTATTGGGTACTCGTCAGGAGCTTTAAGATGAGGCATTACTCGATACCTCTTTAAATTAAAACGAATAATAAGAATAAATAGCGCCCATCTGTCATCGTGGCATTTATAGCTGTCACTGATATGTCAAAAAATGCAGACCTTGGTTATAAATTATTGTTCCAAGTTCTCATAAAAATATACCGAACGGTTTAAAGGTTGGAAAAAGGGTTACGGACTTTAGGACCTCACTGTATATAAAAAAATAGAACTACTACTTTGGATTTCGTACAAAAACTTTAAAATGTTTGTATTTTTGTATTATCTTTTATCTACGAAGTGTCCACGGTAGTGTGAGTTTATTCTTATATAAAAAAATGATATTTGTCATAAAAAATTGTTTTATCTAAAATGGTAAAAACCTATAATAAAAAATGTTCTTTGATATGATGGCACTGTTACTTTCAAAGAAATTTAAAAATCGAAAAAATATATTTTAAAAATAACTTTACTAAAAGCAATTATCAAAAGAATTTTATTTATTTTAATTTTTATTTGCAACATGTATATAAATAGTAATACAAAAAAAATAGGTTTATTTAACAAAAGGAAAATTTTCGATTACTTTCTTATATATTGCTTTTTAAATTAAAATAGTGGAAATAAGGGTTTATTACCGAATTGTTTTATTTGCCAAAATACCATCTTGGCTATATTTAATTTTACCTGTATCTCATAAAGATATTACTTTTTAACGCTTTTATTCTATATATTTACTATACAAGGAAAAAAGCTCTAACTTTTAGCTCGAGGTTGCATTGTCTCCCAACGCCAAGGGACACAAAAACCGAGATCCATAATCCAAAGTTTTTCCGTGTATACAGTGTGGGTCAAATTAAACTTGCACACTTTTTAACTAATGATAACTTTTTATCAGTTGCGCCAATCTTTTAATTTTTACAAGGCTACTAGGTAGACATGTTTTCTCTAGGTTTGTCAATTTTGGATTAGATAAATTAAGTCAGGACTGAATATACAGGACTTTTTCCAAATTGATGCATTTAACTTCGTTGCAAAAGAAATCGAATTTATCTACAATTAGGCTAATATGTTTAATTTTAATTAATTTACTTTGTAAGTTGTGTCAGCATCTAACTAAGAAACTATGGTAACCTCACAGTTTTGATTTTCAAAGCACACTAAAAAAAGTTCCCTATTAGGATCTTAAGAAATGCATGCTTTTTGGGGCGCATCATTTGTTAAGAATAATCAGAATTCCTGAATCCATCAAATCATTGACAGATTGGCTTTACTAAATCATTTTCCATGCTTTGCCTACAAAAACGTATTAGCTCAATTGTAGCCTAATCAGATTTCTTTGCAACGAGGTAAAATCATTTTGGAAAGAGTCCTGTAAGTCCGGTCCTGACTAAATTTATTTGACCAAAATTGACAAACCTAGAGGAAACATATCTACCTATTAGCCCCGTAAAAATTAAAAGATGGGTGCAAGAGAAAAAAGTGATTGTTACTTAAAAAGTGTGCAAGTTTAATTTGGCCTACCCTGTAATATACTATTTTTATGTGACGGGAAAAACTTATGACTTAATGTAAAAAAAACATATTATTAAAATATATTAAAGTCAAAAAATTAATCGTGTAAAATTTGAAGTTTAAAACTGGTCTGCTTTTGTATTTGAAACGACAATAATTATACCTTGCGTTATTACAAACACCTTTAAAGAAATTATTAAATATCTGACAATGTAGTTTTGTGATTTGACGGATTTAAATTTAAAATTTGGAACTAAAAGTAATCGTTTGGTGATTATTTTAAATAATTTAAAGTTAGAAAATGTCAGATTGAGCTTTTCATATAAAGGAAAATGTATGTTCTGTATAATAAATTATACTGCCTATATGTAAGCACTATAAATTAGGAAAAACACCTGAACATAAAATGTAATTCATGGGTTTAAAACGTTATCAATATAAAGTTCCAATGTTATTAAAAAATTAAATATCTACCTTTAGTTACTTCGTTACGTTAAGAATTAATTATGTTTATCCGCGAAAAAGTAATTTATAAAAGCCCATTTTAGTTACTATCAACACAGATAAAATCTTATTTTTATAGCGTCACAAAAAAATATATTTTTTTTGTAACGGGATAAAAATTTAACATTTTATCGCTATTAAAAGGTGCTAAAATAAAACTTTTCAAGAAATTACTTTTTTATTCTCTATTACTCTATTTTCTTTACCGTCACCAACGGGATAAAAATTTAATATTTTATCTCTATTAACAGGTGTTAAAATGTTACTTTTTTTTATTCGTGAAAAAGTAAATACTTTCCAATTTTTGACCTTTAACTTATTAATATAATATCTGTCCTTAATATTAAATCGTCGTTTTTCTTGTCACAGAATAAACAAATGTTATATACGCAGAAAAGCTTTCCCATGGGAGACAACACAACACCAAGCTAAAATCTAGAACTTTTTTTCCATGTATAATAAATATCTTCATTTTTTCCAAGTTTAAAATTTAATTAAATAGGTTTTTGACGTGATAGCGTCTTACAATTCGATAGAGCTGGCTGCACTCACAAAAACCATGACTCATGCGGCGTTCCATTTAAAGCTTGAAGTACAAGCGAGAGCGCGAAAGAGGCACAATCGGCCTCCGCGTTTGGCAGCGATCGACATCTGTTTTCTCCTACTTTAAGCGGTCCGTCTGCTATACAATAATACATTTAAATCTTTTCGTCAAGTAGGAAGTGCAGTAATAAGTGAATGTGGTGTAAATTGTTTAATTTTCTTTTGAAAAATGTACCCATTCCATCAGTATTTTCTTATGACGTTGTCACGTTCAACTATCGTCTGTAAACCGACTTTGCAAACAACCGATTTTTACGTACTTTCTAACGGTAAGATAAAAATGTAAATATACGTACCCTATCTATACTAAACAAACCACCAGCCATGGTAGGACTCCAAACTGGTTCAGCACTGTTTTTATGTCTTTTCTTCTCATGTTCTGGCACCGCGTGCCAATTAAATTGAAGGTTCCAGTCGAAACCACCAACGTTAACACCACTGCTGTCGTGGTATATGTATTGTAAAGTCGTATCGTCGATAACATCGATAACTGGACATACGACAGTGGTAGAATTTCTGGCAATACGATCAAGTAATGGTTCAAGCCATCCTGTGGTGCATTCGCAATGGGAATCCAGGTATGTAAGAACTTGACCAGTGGCTTGTTCGTAACCTGCAAAGGAAAAATCCCTATACAGGGTGTTTCCTAACAACGGTACGAAACTTTAAGGTGTGATTCCTTTTGTTATTATATAAAAAAAAGTTAAAAGGGCGTTAAAATTTAATAAATAGTATCAGTTTTTCTTAGTATTCTTAATATGCTAATACCAATTTTAATAAAATTTAATACATTTATTTACAGTAATAAGGCGCTTATTTAGCCCTAACCAGATTATTATTATTGGGTCCAGTGGCGTCTCAGTGGGCACTGCAACTTATATTATTGAGCAAAAAAGTATGCCGCTGACTTTTTTGACGTTTTTAAATTTTTCTGTAATAAGGCAATTAATACTTAATAACTTTTTATTCTCACGTTTTTTTTTGTATCTAGCTTAGTTTTCGAGAAAAAAAATAAAGCCACCTTAAGTCATTTTAAAAAGTAGCCCTAAACAGCATAAAATAAAATCTAAAATTAAGAAATAGGGAATTTCGATCTTAGTAAATAGAAAAAAGAACAATTTTTGATTAAATACACGACTGCTAATTTATTTTGGGGCAAATAATTGTTTTATTTAAATTTTTGCTTTTTATATCATGTTGTCTATGGATACTTTTTAGAAGAAATTTAAATGGCTTTAATATTTTTCTCAAAAACGAAGGTAGATACAAAAAAATACAAAAGATTAAAAATTTCTAATATTAATTGCTTAATCAGCAAAAAAATATAAAAACGTCAAAAGAAGTCAGTGGCGTACTTTTTCTTCTTAATAATATAAGTTGCGGTGCCTACTGAGACGCCACTGGATTCAATAATAGGGCTAAATAAGTGCCTTATTACTTTAAATAAATGTAGTAAATTTAATCCAAATCAGCCTAAGCATATTAAAAATATTAGGAAAAAACTGATTTTTTTCTTAAATTTTAACGCCTTGTATCTCAGTAAGGAAGCAAGTTCGGACATATGTTTATGGAAATTTCTTCATAAAATAACATAAGAAATTATGTATTAAAGTTTTGTACCGTTGTTAGAAAACACCCTGTATAATAGTTTGTGTATAAACATTTTAATAGTCAACCATTAGGGTGATATCGCAAAAAAAATTAATCTGTGTGGTCTCTCTTAAAAACAAAAGAATATTGCATTCAAACTACTAAGTTTTCTTTACATTAAGTAAGCAAAAACAATAAGGGTAGTTTATTCTCACCCATTTCTGTAGTTTTTAAAATTATAACACTTATTAAACAAAAACCTATTTTTACGATAGCAAAATTTACGTAAAAACGCGGCTTGTGTCGTTGAAATATAAAATAAAAACCTATTTTTTTGTCATTTATGTACCGCTATGTCCCAAATGGTTGACTTTTGTTCCCATGTTTATACAATGAAATAACCTTTGTTGGAAATAAAAAATCACCTCCCAACATTTTTCGCATTTGTTCTAAATATACACCTATGGTATTTTACAATTTTAAACCAATTAATTTAAATAATTGTTAACGTTATTGTTCCTAAGGTGCCTAATACTGAAATATTTTGTAAAATACTTTAAAGTTTAATCAAACAAATAAAATGAAATCTGAGTAAAAAAACGTTTAAAAATAAATTTTAAAATTGTGCGAGTCATAGTCTGCACAGTGTGAGGAATATTTAAAAAGTACAATAATTTACTTAAAGGCAAAAGACACTTTTAAAAATATTAAAAATTATAATTATTTATTATTATTTTTAAATAAAAATTACTTTTGCACTTTTCTTTAGGTATACAAGTTTTTTTTAAATAAATGCGTGTCATGTTACTATAAATAGTAATTAAAGGATGAGTTATAAATTGAACAGACGATTCTTTTAGTAATTTTTAAACAAAAAGTTCATATAAACATAGGTTAGCATACTCTTTGTTTTTAGGATTCCGGGTATTTCATAAAAAAAAAAACAAAAATAGCAAAATATTGAAAACACCGCATTCATTAAATTTCTTAGTTCAGATTTGATTATTTTTTAAATTTATTATTTGTAGTTACAATAGCATAGTTAATAACAACGGCAATTCGTCGCAACGCAAATAAAGATTGGAGTTTTTTAAAAGTTTTTGTGACTTTATCGAATTTCCTAGATATAACCGTGGATGTAACCTTATGTTAAATACTAAAAACTACACTGAATATTACAACGATATTTATCATTGTCAGCGTCAAATTTTGCTGTGGCGAATTGTCTCATGCAACGAATTGTCGTAAGTCGAATTGACCGCGTCGAATTTGCCGCGACGAATTGTCGTGATACCTAATTTTTATTACACATCTGCAGTCATAACACGGTTATAATTACCAAAACGTAAAAAAACAAGCAGACAAACTATTTATATTTTAATTCACAAAAAAATATATTAACATCTTTTCTGTTAAAATGAGTCAAATATTAACTTTGCAGTTGCATTGCAGTACAATATCAGACATTAGCAAAATGTCATATAACACCTACATTCACTGACGTCTTCAATTATAAGCTACCTAAAAGTAAAACATTGTAACTTAGTAGGCCACAAATTTGGTATTTTAAATAATAAAAAAACAAACAACTAAACACCAAAATTATTACATTGGTTAAAAAGTCAATAAACATAGTTACTTACTACGTATTCTTTTTAAATATAAGATAAGCAGATTTTAGTGTATTAAACACTTTTAGTTGAAAATAGCTCACTTTCTGACAAAAAACTTTTAAACTTATTTAAATAGCTGTAAAAACTATAAGCGCATACATAATCTCTAGGGTGATCATTTTTAAGTCGGCACTATTGCTAATTTCTTTATTATTAGAGATACGTAAGTCGGTTAAATTAAGTAAAGTTGTAGTATTTTTTTCCGCTGGTTAACGTGCTGCAAACAAACAAATAATTAAAAATCGGGTTTTCAATTTAATGCAAAAATATACTCTTTTTAAATAAAACACCCTGTACATTATGTCACCATTTAAAAGATCTATTAAAGAGCATTAAAAAAATTCTTATGCGTTATATCCAATTTTTAATAGTATTTGGAAATGATATTGGAAACTATAAGAGATAGAAAGATGGTTAAATGGGTAAAGTTTTAGGTCGTTCAATGGCTATTCTAATGCCGTTTTGATGACGGCCGTAAAACTTAGACGTTATGAGGTCAAATCGGTCACAGATTTGGATTCAGCGACCCAAAAACATAAAAATACTATAAGCTAGTCCTTCGGACCATTAATTTTCTTTGTGGTAAAGCTGTGGTTGACCTTGAATTGACCATGACCTAATGGGGCCAAACTGACCTCAGATTCGGATTCAGCGACCTCAAAAATAAAAAGAACCATGGTCTCTCTTTTAGAGCTGGACCTAGTTTTTGTGTGGCTTTGTAATCCACTAATACCAAAAACTTACCAAGTAATCTAGCTCTAATCAGTCCTACTCTCTTGGGAGCTCTATAAATTTTAACTTTAGGTTCTTTCGCCCAGTAATCTTCTAACTGTCCCATGAGATGTTCCATGTCAGAGAAATCATCTACAAGGATCACTTCATGAATAAGTTCAGGTGGTGACCGGTCTAAAACTGAGTGTACTGTTCGGAGAAGTACTGACCATGCTTCGTTGTGAAAACAGATAATAACAGAAGTCTTAGGCAAGTTACTCAGATATCGGTTGGGTGCTTTACACCTGAAATTAAAAATATAAAAATTAGTAAATAGTTGTATATAGACAAGGCTTTATGTACTAAATTGTTTACAATTATTAGGATCTAAGATTACAAGAAAATTATTGTTTATATCAATAATTTAAATAATGACGCTTGGCTTATTTTATTTTATTAAGAGCCAGTACTTTCATCTACGAATAAATGTATTCGCCGAATAATTTTCATACCTACGATTGTGTCAACAATGGTTGTTACAGTAAATTTTCCGAGAATAAGTTTATTCGGGGATGAAAGTACTGGTATTAAAGCTGATAAACATAAACAAAAAAATATGTGAAGATTTTATTATTAAAGAGGGTTCTAAAACAATAAGGAATTTAAAAAGAGGAAACTTATCTTATTTTTCTATAAAACTTGCTCTTTTTAGTGATGTTTTGCTTGAGGATATTAAATCTCGTAGAGTTTAAATAAAGAACACATTGGCGTGGGTTTGTTTCTTAAAACATCCGGTTGGCAATGTTTGCTGTTAAGCTAAATTTTATATATGTTACATGGGTACCTATAAGAAGATATTTCGTCAGTCGCCAGACCGTTTTGGCAGTTCCAAACCCTTGGCAGACACACACTTTAAGGGGGCCTAATGGTTTAAGGAAGTTCAACCTTTCTGATATTTTACAAAGGTCTGCCGCTCACGGGCTCTTACTCTATCGCAGTACGGCTAGAAAACTTTTTCAAGGACGTTAAGCTTCTAGAAAATGACGAAAGATAAGTTATAATTTATCAACCTTTGGTACCTGGTACCTGCCAAAGCCACTATAAGTCAAACTTCTTAGTCTACCATCGCTTCTACCTATGTTGGAAACAAGCTCTGACAAAGTTTAATCTTTTAGAAAATATCGAAGGGCTGTCGCTCACGGGCTCTTACTCTATTGCAGTAAGGCTACGAAACTTTTTAAGGACGTTTGTTAATATTGTAAATACCGTAATTACAGTAGCTTGTTGCTGTATTTTCGCATCATAATAACTTTACTTAGTCGTTCGTTATCAAAATGGGTCACAATATAGACGGACACTCTGTATCTAAAAGCACACATATGGGAAGTTCCTAACAAATATGCCAATTCTATTTTTAAAAGTAATTTTACGAAAGTTATCAATTTATAACAAAAAATAAAGGAAACACCCCTTAAACGAATTTAAAAATAAAACGAAAAATCTGCCCTCAAATTTATCCAATTTGCCGAAATGGCTGTTAATAACCCAAACCTCATCGTCAACGTTATTAATTTTATTTTCGTCGTTATTCCGTTTATTAAGTCAAGCATCAAATTGAGTTTTTATATTTTGCAGTCAGAGGGCCGAAGGTAATCAAAAAATTACGTTGTATACGCCATGATTGATGGCCTAAAATATTCTGTTGACGTATTGAAAATGCAGGGATTTAAATTATTATTTATTTAAAAGCTTAAATTTTTGTAACAAACTTTATGTGTAGGTAAAGTTTTATTATTTACATAAATTAATTAAAAAAACTTTTTTATGTATGTGGTATATTAAATATGTATGCAGGTACCTACACTGTTTCTAAAGTTTGTAAATAAATAATTATACTTTAAAAACCTAAAAACACGCTTTTAAAGCACATAAAATTAAAAAGTAAAAAATAATTTTAAAGAAAATCTTTAAAAAATAATGAACAAAAAAATGTTACTATTGTACAAAAGCGTCGAGCGCTTGATATACGAAAAAAGTACAGAATGCATTAAAAGTTTAAAATAAATAACTTATGCGTTTCCAGAAACCTTCAAGTGTGTAAAAAGAACATAAAAAAATTTAGGTTAATTATTCAAATTAAAAAAAAATATTAAACTAAATAAATATTACTAACTTTTTACAATTCTATAAACTTAACAAATATCCCCTTCCGGACGACGAATCAATCTAAAATTTGGTACACATAATACATTCTTTATAAATCCATATGTCAATGGCCTAAATACACTAGAAAGCTATTAGAGCTTCAAAAGAATGAACTCAGGATAGTTACTAACTTTCTGACGGGTCACGGCCCTCTAAGGTATCACTTTAAAAGATGGGAAAGACCGCCAACGACCGCTGCAGGTTTTATGATCGATCGAGCGAAACCTCGAAGCATATACTATGCCAATGTACCGAATTAACAGGCCAGAGGCTTAAAAATCTGGAGTAATCATGACTCCAAAAATATAATAAAGCTCGCTCTCCGAAATATTTCCAGCTTTGCGAAAAGTTTGGAAATCGAGTGGATTAACTAATGTAGTAGTAGGGTATCTACAGAAGATCTTTTAGATCGAACTGAGAGAAGGGGCTAGCTTCAGCCGAACGACCCCATTCACTACAATACAATACAATACAAATCCAAAAATGTCTGCCGATACAAAATGGCGATTTACATGTTACTTTATAGAATCCTTAATATGGATTTTAAATAAAAGGGCTTGATTAGTAGTGTACTATGAAAAAATTAAAAGCCATGATGGCCGCCACCACAAAATTGCGGATTATATATTTTTTTTCCACAACTACCTCAATGTGGGTATCAAATAAAAAGGGCTTAATTGGTATAAAGTTTGCTATGAAAAAATTAGAATAAAAAATGGCCATTGCCACAAAATGGCGGATAACATATTTTTTCCACGACTGCCTTAATATGGGTATCACATAAAAGGGCTTGTTTTATAAAATAGAGCTCCTTATAAAAAAAAAAACAAAAAAAAATTCAACATAGCCGCCGTCACAAATTGGCGTATTACATATTTTTAACAATTAGCTTAATATGAGAATTTAAAATTAATTTCTTAGCTAATTTTAGAAAGAATAGTTTTTAATAACATACAGTTATATTCATAAAAAGGCGTGTCCTCCCTTTTTTTATATCCTCAAAAATTTAAAGTATTAGCATCGGGCGTGAACAGAGATGTAAATAAATCAAATTAAAATAAATAAAAACTACAAGTAAATAATATTATTTCTTCTATCCTGCACGCTAATTAAGCTGTTTCAGTTTTAAATAATTGACGTGGCATTTTTTACTGACAAAGTCAATATTTGTTAACAATAGTCACCAAATATTTTAAAAACAAGGAGCAATGTTTTATTTTATTGAAATCCTATGACATTTAATAACCTCCAATAAAAATCAATCATAATAGCCAGTTTTACGCACAGTGGCGGCGCCAGAGGTGGACGCGGTTGGTCAAGCGCCCAACTTTAACTGTTCTAGACCAATTTACTAATTGAGCAATAAGCAAAAGTTAAAAAATAAACCATCCCCATATTTATTCAATTCTTACGAATACCTACGAATCACGAATTTCTCAAATAAATAATCTATCGTGCTATGTCAGTAGAAAAAAATATTGTAAAATTTAAATATAGAATAAAATAGGCTTGTTTCCATTTTAAAATCTTAATTCCTTTCTTGTTAGTTACATTAAATATTTTAACTATAAAATATATATAATTTAAATATTAAAGTAATCAGGATATATCACTAAATGTGAAGTAAAATAAGTAATATTTTGATTTCCACAGCATGTTAAGTAAAATATTTTTATTAAACAAAAATAATGACATTATGTATATGATTTTCTTTAAAAAATCATGTTTTGACATATCATTAAAAAAATAATAGTTGAAACACAAGTATATGTAGACACTTGTATTTAAAAGAGAAGATTTTATGGTACTTTTGGTTAAACCACAAAGTAATTTTGGAGTTCTGATAATGCAAAAATGTAAATTTATGCTCTTAGTTATACCGCAAAATTTTTAATTGTTTCTCTTAAAAACCCTGAAAAGAATTGTGGGTAACAACATCCAGTGTCACCCAGTATTACGTCGTACTACTTCAAATCTTTCATAGGCAATTTTGTGCCAATGTGTAAAAAGTTTTTAATAATGCGTTTATTGTTTAATCTCCACAAGTTAGTTTTTCAATAAAAAAATCAATTGAATGCATTGGCTGGCGCAATGAAGATACAGTGCCACTTTTTTATGTTTCAAACAGATCCTTTTAAAAATTAAAACTTTAAGAAAAAAGAAATAAATACTACTTTAAAATAAGTAAAAATGATAGATAAAAATTTCAAGATGGCTGCTGGGCGCCATGGGATTCTTGTGGCATATAATTTTAAAGCTTCTAACAAGTAGTTTGTAGCCCCAGAATATAATATTAATACCTTTACCTCCTATAAAATAATGGTACTTTAATGATTACCTGAATACCTGATTTAGATGGCTATATTACTGAAAGTAATAAAGTTAGATATAATTATAATGGTATTTTGTGAAAGCCCTTTAAATATTGTTTAATGAGGGTATAATATACGGGTTGTTTCATATAAATAGATTTTACTTTTTGTATAATATATCTTTATTAAAAACATTTTTAAAGAGCTTTAATCCATTACCATATAAGTTATATGTAATTTAATTATTTTTAGAAATATGGCCATTCAAATCGGGTATTTAGGTAATTATTAAATAACAGATTTTTAGAAGGTAAAGGTACTGATTTTATATTCCAGGGTTTTAAAATAGCCGTTAGTAGCTTTAAAATAATGTGTTACAAGACCTCTATTTCCGTTAAATATGTTCCCAAGATGAAGCCCATCAGCCATCTAAGAATACTTATCTTGAAAAATGATGAAATAAAGGTAGAGGCGGATACATTAAAAATAGTCTTAAGGCTATGATAGGAAAATATATTTTTTTAAACTTTAACAGAGGGGGCAACAAATTAACAACTGCAAAATTTCAAATAAACATATAGCTGGTTCTTATGGGGCAAGCCGATGTAGCCTTTTATTCCAAACAACTTTTTTATGTAAATTGCATAAATATGTATTTTTTTTAAATAAAAACCATTTATTATTAATATTGTTATTATATTTTTTAAACCAATCTCCAGTACTTGTCCTGTTCGGGTGCCACTGGTCGAAATAAATAAAAAATACATTAAAAAAGTCTAAAACAGTTTTAAGGCTATTTTTTTTCTTTAACATCCTGTAGCACGAAAGAGGTTAAGGACATATGTTCATATGAACTTTCTAACTTAAAGCCACCCTCAAACGGTCAATATTATTAAAGCAATATTGATATTGATCAATAATATTGAACGTTTAAGGGGTTTATTAAATCAATAATAATAATGGCAATAATATTGAAGACAATAAAATAAATCCGTCAATATATTAAAAAGGTGTTGATATTATTACCACGTGTGCAAGGTTTTTTGTTATATCATACAAAATACGTCGAAAGAGCTGTTTTTGGTTAGCTTTTTGTCCATACGGGTTGCCTCCTTCTTTTCTTTTTACACGCGACCCAAACAGACGCAATTAGAAGCGGTAGATCTGTCTTTCTCGACAGAATAATTAAATCTGACAGTTTTTCGATTAATTGAATTAATATTATTGACGGGAATAATTTTTCTTTAATATATTGCATTTATATTATTGCTTTAATAATATTGACCATCTGAGGGTGGCTTAAAATAACCTAAAGTCCCTGGGCCAGTAGTAAAATTGACTTTATGATACAGACACTTTAAAAACCTTTATATAGGAGTTTCTTTTGACGAGTCTACCACAATTATTCATACCGCCATATTTGAAAGCGGCGCTTTAACTCAGTCTGTTAATGTCAAATGTTTCGGGTGTACGACTGGGCAAGCGCGTCACTTTTTGTCAGATAAGTTTACCACAATGTTTTACATGCAATTTTTAAACATTGATTTAAAAATAGTTTTAGTCACAAAACCATAAGACCCATGGACATGTTTTGGTTATCGTAGTAGGCGGGTTTCGTAACTGTAACCCTTACGATTTTTGGCATAATAATTAAAAATTGCATGTAAAACATTGTGGTAAACTTGTCCGACAAAAAAGTGACGCGTTTGCTCAGTCCTACATCCGAAACAATTGACACTGACAGGCTGAGTTTAAGCGCCGCATCCATATATGGAGGTATAAATATTCGTGGTAGACTGGTCAAAAAGAACCCTCCTAAAAAGGTTTTAAAAGTGTTATTATCATAAAGTCAATTTTATTACTGGCCCAGGTACTATAAGAAACCATTATGCTATATTTTTAGCCATTAAATAATATACAACCTGTATACCAGCAAAACAAATAATAAAAAAAGCTTGTCAATTTTTTATTAAATTCATTTAAATTAAAACTCGTAGGTTTATGTAATTTACTTTTAAAAACAAACTTAACCGGATCGAAAATATTGACACACTGGAACCGGCTTTCAGTAATCAAATCCTCGCCAATTGCCAGTTTGTTATAATATTATGGTTTACGTTTCACTTGAAATATTTTCGATGAAATTTACCCGAGGTGCAACATGTTTATTTTTGCCGACAAAATTGTTTTTTGGCCCGAATATGTTACGAAAGTGGTTAGGTAAAAGTTTTTCGTATTTATTATGGTTTAAATTGTTTTTTAAAAGTTATAAAAAATATACAGGGTATCCGGGAATATGTGGGTGACCCTTTCGGATTCATATAGAACACATGAAAATAATATAACACGTTCATATACCCTTTTTTTCGAAAGCACTTCCTTACTGAGGTATGTGTCCTAAAAGGACACCGCTGAAAATCGGCTTTTCCTCAATAACTTTTACAAAACTTGGTATAATTAAATAGCTTTTTAATAATAATATAATAGATATTACAAAGGACTCCTCTAAAATGGTACCCTCTGAGAGCATTTGCATCCATTATAGTGCCAGGGACGGATTCACCCTCACACAATAATGGTATTTTTTTTAAATAGCTTAAACCCTTGGCAAAAAGACACTCTTGATTAATATCAATAAATTCAAGCGTTTTTGACCAAAACAAGTTTTTGTGTTCTGGGAACATCTAAACTCATTAGGTTATTCAGTTGCAATTGGTACTAAAACACTTTTCAGAATATATTCTTTTTGTTTTTATGACAACAATAATTTATATTGCAACTTTATAAAAAGTTTCATAATATTTAATAATTAAAGCTAGAAAACACCTAAGTTTAAAGAGAGCCATGGTTAACTCA
Organism: Listronotus bonariensis; assembly: GCA_014170235.1. Classification (NCBI taxonomy): domain Eukaryota; kingdom Metazoa; phylum Arthropoda; class Insecta; order Coleoptera; family Curculionidae; genus Listronotus; species Listronotus bonariensis. The sequence goes on along the minus strand of JACEGR010004772.1, from coordinate 43,639 downwards.
CCTACAAAATTATTTAAAACAACCTTATTTAAGCAAAAATTGAATTTATCGAAAACGCTTAAATTTATCGATATCAAACGAAAGTACCTATGTGTTTATTTCATTTAAAAATATTACTTTTATTTTTCTAATGTACAGGGTCTAAAAATAATTTGCACTATTGTATAAGAGTTAGTCCGCCCCTGGTGCTCTAATGAATGAAAATGTTCTAAGAGGGTATCATTTTTTCAAAAAATATGACAATAAAAATCAAGTTTACATAAGTTTCCCCAAAAAATTCTAGTCTAGAAAATTGACAAGCTAGCAATAAATCAAGAAACCACATAGAAAGAAAAAACAAAAGAAAACAAAAAAAAACAATCTCAAAAGCTAAATAGTTATTTGATAATGCATCAAAAACAAAGTTCTTTCTTGCTCAAAAGGCAGTAAATCCTCCTAGTCCTGGAATTTTTGTTCCAGTTCTTTGTCACCTCTTTGAAAAATAAAATTATTTTTACATCCAAAGGAATGGCCAAACTAGGTGCTAAACAATTCAAATTCAAGTATCTCCCCAGTTCCTTATAAAATGCCCGATATTATTTTTTCGGTAAAACACATTAAGCATGCCATTTTTTTCTCCTAATACCAAGAAATCGTCTATGCTGGACTGCATACCACCAGTTGTTTTAAAAAATATGCTTTAGTACTTCAGCACCTATTTTAATTCGGCTCTTCTATAACACGGGTATTTTTCCGGATAGCTGAAAAGCTGCACCTATTCTACCTATCCCCAAAAAGGATCTTACCATATTTACCAATTTCTGATAAATATTTACTAGGCTGATACCCGTTTAACTGTCAGATAAAGTAACGTTAACTTTATATTTTTTAGAAAATGTTATGTTTTTCTTATTTGGGAATAAATTCGTTGTAGCATTTAATATTAAGTCAATATGTAGTAAATGCCAGTTAAAAAAAAATATTAGAAAGATACATCTTACCAAACAGATAACTATCAGGCTGACAACTAAGAGAATGGTGAATACGGCCGTTAATCTCATTTATCCAACTATAGACATATTTGACCTCAGAAAAACACGGATTTTGTCACAAAAGATCCAGGGAAGATTTTTTATCTTTGTATCACACACCTAAAACAAGTTTTTTTTCTCTTCTATGGTCTTCGAATTGAACTCTGTTCTTTGCTCTCTAGTTATCTTTCCTCTCTTTAACAAGCTTACTTACTAGGGCTGGCAACCGAAACCGGTTTTTCGGTTAACCGCGGTTTTGGCCAAAACCGAAAACCGTTATTCGAAAACCGGTTTCGAATACCGGTTAACCGGTTTTGAAAACCGGTTTTCGAATATCGGTTAACCGGTTTTAAATACCGGTTTTTCGGATAATCGGTTTTCGAATACCGGTTTTTGGATAATCAGACCAAAATCGAAAAGCGGTTCTTCAAATATCAAATAATAGGTTTTTGGTTGATTGCGGTTTATATCTAAAAAAATAAAAACCGTTCATTTTGTAAAATCGGATATTGGTTGACAGATTATAAAGGGTGGTTCATTTAACCTTAGACAGGCAAATAACCAGAAAACGGCGCATTTTAGAAGAAAATGTTTCTAGTAAGAATTGTTTAAAATAAAGGGGCAAATTTTATGGTATTAGAAAATAAAAACTACAACTTACTATAATAATACACTAAATTAAAATTTAAAAATCACCACTTTTCCTTTTCTGTTTTTTTATTAACCAATAAACCAAGAAACAACACCGAAAATAGAATACCAATTTTAAATAAAGAGGAAAAAATATATGTATGTATGTATAGAATCTTTACATCACCTTTTAGAATCTTGCATTTTATTAACAAGGATGTTATATTGTTATTTCTATTTATATTTAACCAATTTCTTTTGAAGAATATTCTAGGATGAATAATGATTATCACTTAACACCACAGCTCTCGGGCAAATCCGTAATCAACGCAAAAACGATTAATAGAGAATAATTACTTTCCAATTTTCTGTTAACTGTGGTTTAGAAAAAAGCCTTTTTCCGTTTTGAGAACCGTTTTCGGTTTTCGGTTTTAAAGACCGTTTTCGGTTTTCGGTTTTAAAAACCGATTTCGGTGTATCGGTTTTTCGGTTTTAAAAACCGGTTTTTAATACCAGTTTTTAAATATTCAGTTAACCGGTTTTAATCAAAACCGGTTTTCTTAAAACCGGTTAACCGGTTTTGTTTTTTTCCGGTTTTTGCCCGCCCTATTACTTACCAAGTTAATGGTGGAGTGCCACAGCTTTAGTACTGGCACTAACTTTATTTCTTTTTACATCAACGACCTTCTCTCTTCCACAATCAATTTACTATCGTCAATAAAACTATGTTGACGATAGTACCCTACACTACAGTTTTCAGGTTCTCAAACCAATTTCCAAGCCTAACTTTGGATGCAAACGCAAGGTGATGTAGATATCTCTTTCACAGGACCTTAATTTAATATTGGATTAAGGCGCCAAAAATTTAGCCCAATTTAATGCATTTAAAGTACAATCAGGTTCCTTGAATTTCTGGTCGTGGAGAAAGTCATCAAATACTCAGCCTTTGCTTATGAGTGGTCATGTTTTGCAATAAAGGATACATTTAATCTTTTGGGCGCCTCACTTGAAAATGCATTCAATAACGATTTATTTTTGTGCCTATAGAATGTAACAGTCCAATCGCGAAAATACAATTAAAAAAACTCTTAAAAAGTTTAAATTTTTCGAGAAAACCGCATGCTGAAAACTTTATGTGTTCTTAGAATATTTTTAATCAAAATAAGTCAAATTTATACGTATTACGATTCCTTATTAGTATAAAGTAAAAATATTTCTAGTTTTTTGCCCAATTATTATCACTCTAGAATCATTTTAGTATGTTAGCACACGATGCAAAATGGGGATTTACTCGGGCGTCATAGAAACCTATTCAGCCCATAGATAACCTACATTTAGATCCGCAGTGGCAAGAAGCATTTTTCGGATTTTTACGACCTCGCGCAGTGGGTGGACGAACATGCGCACTTAAAAGCCGTGGCAAAATACAAACACCGGCACCCCGTACCCTTCGTCCGCGGTCTGACCGTAACGCTCATTAGCTACCGTACTTCGAACAGAAAACCAGGACGCCGTCAACAATTTTTTCCTATAATGCGGATAGTTTGTTTGTCGTCGGGTGCGTTTACCCTCAACTGGCTTGCGCACAAACCGGTTTTTTCACCCATGAAATGTAACTTTTGTTTTGCGCAGGTTATAATATTGGCTATCCATCGAGATCAGTGATTCAGCCCTACTAACTTAAAACGTCCTAACTAACAAATTGGTAAAGCTAAATTTAAGTTTTTAAGAATAGTTAGTCAGTCCACTGTGTTAAATAATATTTTGTATCTTTTTTAAAGTATACAAAAAAGGCTTACTATTTTTGGACTTTTTAAAAAGCCACATAAAGCAAAGACCATATTATATGCCAAGATAACTTAAAAAATAAAAAAATAGAAATTTTGTAGTTAGGACGTTTTAACTAGGCAGGGCAGTATTGAGTTGCACAGCTTAGATGATAAAAAAATGTTATATAATGTATACCTTTTCATCGGTGGGGAAGCGGATATAGATTTTTAAATATGTCAAAAAAACTACGGTTATTATTTTGGCTTGTGGAAATCGTTCGAAAGGTATCGGATGATATATTTTTGTTATCCTTGAATTATTTTCTTCAAAATAATAAAAAAAATGACCACGCTCGAGAATGACAAAATGATGTTTTTTATAACTTTGTAGCCCTTCGCTTTCTTTACATCACTCCCAAATTGTCAGATTATTGAAATATACACTGTTAAACATGTAATTATTAATCTGACGCGTTTGAAAAATTTCTAATGGATATATATTTGTTTTTACGATCGACCCCGTATACGGGACTTATACTTGGTAGAGGTGCTTAACCCGGTACAATGTATCCTCCGGTATATTATTCTGCCGCGTTATAATAAATCGACAATTTCCCGTCTTTGGGGAATAAAAATAAAGAAAGTAAATTGCAAAATTAGCTGCACCACCCAACACTTTATAAAGCGGTTAATTTAATTGTCTCACTCAGTACAATTTCTGCGTGACACATTCAATCTTAATCAAGTCAAAAAGACATCAAGCTATTAATGCCAACCAAGAAATTATCAGTCTTGATAGAGCGCGAAATTTCCGTAAACTTATCCTTAATTATTCTAAAGCAAAGCCACGACTAAAGCAGAAGTTGTATTCCATCTTTCAAGGAAAAACGAAAAATTTGCATTTAAATTAAAGAGGAATTCAGGATCTCTCCGTAAACTTGGGCGATATGAGAAAATCAGTTGACAAACATCTTGTTCTTATTTAACTCCAGTTAAAAAATGTAGATTTATCTTTATTTGTCATCGTTGAAGACTGATCAAAATCATTTTAAAAGGATTCTCTTAAAGTTTTTGTAAAATCATAAAAGATGTTTATTACCTAATGAAGTAGCGTATTAAAATGTCCTTCTTACAGGAGAAGTATAATTTAAAATGATGGTACATTACATACCGATGTGGAAAGTGTTTCATTACTGTCAAGAGAAAAGTAATGAAACTTTTTACCAAGGCTTGTGTACATTCTTTTTACAACCATTTCTATTTTAAATTTCTACTTAATTTATTGACGTGATAACGTCTTATAATTTGATGGACCCGGCTGCACGCATCAAAAACATGACTCATGCGGCGTTACCTCGCGCGTTCTTTTAGGGCTTGAAGTTCAAACAAAAGCGCGGAACGAGCGACAAAGAGGCACATTCTCCGTGTTCGGCAGCGTTCGACATCTGTTTCTCTTCTACTTGAGTTGTTGTCAATTGTTTATAGCAACGATAATTGCGGCGATAAAGATAATGATTCTTTCGACGTTGTCACGTTCAACTATCGTCAGTAAACCGACTTTGCAGACAACCGATTTTTTTTCAATAAAAATGTGTCAACCCAACAAAATTATTTTTAATTTGTCAAATACTTACCCAACCAGACATTGTCAAGTTGGCGAACTTTTAAACTTTGGGGACTTTTGCTACGGTAGTTTTTACTTTTTAAAATATGCAGGACGTCTCCGCGGTGGCTAAGTAAACAAAGCTTTAATCTTGAAAGCCAAAGGTCGTCGGTTCGGTCTTCAGTCAGAGAGACATTTTTAGGTGGCAGTTATTTAAAAATAACGTACTACTGCGTTGTCTAAAAGGTACTGTGAAATGTAAAAACTGGACAGTGCTTGGACAACGTTGACCAAACAGGGGAAAAGATAAGTGAAACATAATAACTCGACACTCTGGAAGTTAGCCGTATGTCTTCGTGGGATGTCACAAAAGTTAAAAAAAATAGGATAAAACATTGGAAACTGCCACAGTCCTCTTAAACTTCAAATACATGAAGTAGCAAAATCCGGCAACACAGCGTGCGGCGAGGTTCAGAATTAAAAGCAACAGGTTTAAACGTTTATTTTTTTTTAAAGTTAAATAGTAGGGAAGTCTATGGAGGGTTTATACAGAAGGAGGCTTGATACGGTTTTGTATCTTGCGCCAGCAAATCGATAAATCTTTTAGTAAATAGTTCATTTAATAAATGCCAGCCCGTAAGAAAATTCTCACATGCGTCATTTTAGCCGAATTTGTTTAGTAAATAGGGAATTATTGGAATAGGCAAATAGTGCTAGCAGTATTAAGGGAAAAACCTTATTTTATTACTGCTAAACCTTAACCCGCCTATGTAAAGAAGTGTTATTGGTCAACATGACATGGTTGTATTATTTTTAACCTAAAACTGGAATATTATTTGTTTTTATTTATAGCCTATTTTATTTATTTGTTTTGCATAATTAAAAATGGAGAAGTTTTAACATTTTTAGTATATTTTAAAAACAAAATTTAAAAATAAACAAAAATTACTTTAACCCTTAACCTCATTTTGTTTTTAAATGTCAAAGTAAGGAAGGGAAATGACCGACTATATTTTGGCACAATTAAAGTCTAGCAGTAACCTTAATAAAGTTCCCTCATTTAAAACCACTACTGAGCATGCGTAATCTCAAAATACTACTGAATTTATTACTGCTAGACCTTATATGAATTCCAATAATTCGCTAATAAAATTGTGTTTTAAAGCTAAAAAATGTAACTATGTACTTGGTTTATTCAAAAATTTACTATTAAAAATATTTATTTTTGGCAAAAACTAATAGTTTTGCCACAAACTACATTTCAAACTGCGTCTCATATTAAAGTTTTATACCTTTAACTTATAGGTAATGTTTCTTATAGAGATTGTTGTTAAATTAGACACTATGGGAGTGTCGATACCCAACATTCGGGGAGGCTTGATACATTTAATAAAAATTTGGAAGTAGAAAAATCCGATGCTACAGGTAAGAAATTGATTGGGTACATGCCAAAACTTAAATTAAAAGTATTAAAAAACTAAAAAAAATTAAACAAGTGTAAAGATAACTAAAAATCGACGTTTCGGTGGCAAGTCTGCCACCGTTGTCAAGATAAATTGAATAAAATAATTAAAAATAAAAATTAACTATTATTAAGGTTTTAAATTTTGAAATTTTATCTTTTTTTTTTTTATGGTATTCTGAAAACGTTTTTACATTAAATGTCAAATATGATTGTTTGGTTATAATGTCATAGTGACATAGATAACTGGTTGCTGGTGTCTTTATTGTTTGTATTACAAAAAAGGTGAATAGTTAGTTAATTTTTAGTCTTCCTGAAGATACTTCAGTATCAAGCAAAGGCAACCAAGTGTTATTTAAATTAACTGAAATTGATGTTACACAATTATCTTTATTTAATAATATATACGCACTGTCTTTGATTTTGCGTTTTTTAGAACAAATTTCCTTTGCTAAAATGCTCAGATGTCAGGTCTGGTCCAAACGGTGTCTTACAAAATGTGCCTATTTTAGCAGTCAATAAAAATGTTTTTATGTGGAATTTACAAAAAAATAAACATTTTATTATTATTATGATCTTATAAAATGTATTTAGTAATCCTCCCAGTACTAAGTATTAAACCTCTCATATATGGGGTGGCTTGAGACATTTTGATATTTTGAAAAAATATATACCTAATATCTCTATTTGCTATAATTATAAGAATGTGTGTTGTATTTTGGTTATTATATATACCCAAATAACTTGAAATGCACAATAAAACTAGTAAAATTCTTTTTAACAGAGCCTACAGAAATTGTTTTGTTAAAAACGTATCATCCCTCCCCAGTCTCCCGTATATAGCGTATAGTTATGATTTATAGAAAAAATAGGTAGTTTATTGTAATAAAAGTGTCTGAACAATGCATTAGTTTAAAGAAGAGATTCAAACAAACACTGAAACACCCATATAAAGAGACCGCCAGAAAACCTTTTATTTTTGATTTTCTCAAAAAAATATTCGTGATAAAAATCTCTTTATACAGCAAAACTCATAAAACATTTATCAAAATTTAAAAAAACCATAGCGTATACGAAGTAGGTGCAAATTAACGAATGTGACACAAGAAAAGAATACCTTTGTTTTTAAACTTGGAGAAATATATTATTTGGAAAACTTGTTTGGAATTAAAAGTTATGTCGTATTTTAAAAGCTGAGCCTCCTATTAAAAAATTGAAAGAAAAACTTACGTTTCCAACTTACCCGGTATAGAGATTAGATCGAACTGAATTAACTGCCGTAAATTATCCCTATTATCTTTAAATTTCAAAAAATGTCAAAGATTTGTTATTCTTTTTCGAAGCCACTTTTCGTTTTAATATCATCCAGAGATTTTCTATAGGGTTAAGGTCTGGACTATACGATGGCCATTTCAGAACTTGATTATCTTGAAGCCAGGCTGTTAATGCTTCGGATCATTGTCGTGCTGGAATTTCCATAATACCGATAAATTTTCTTCTGCGTAGGGTTGCAGCACATTTTGCATTATATTAATATATATTTATTCAGATCCATGGTACCATATATTCTATAAAGTGGTTCAAACACCATTCCAAAAAAAAAACAACTCCATAACATGATGGAACCACCTCTAAATTTTACAGTTTTTTTCGTGTAACTAGGATCGAATTCTTTCTTTGGTGGACGCCAAACAAAGCGTTTTCCATGTGAACCAAATTTATTTATTTTGGTTTCATCTGACCATAACACTTGCCTCCTTTGTTGGACAGTCCAAGCAAGATGATGTCTTGCAAATTCCAAACGACTTCCTCGATTCGTTTCCGACACAGTATTCTTTCTTGGAACCCTTCCAAAAGATCTGCTTTGTGTAAACGGTTACAAACGCTTCTAACGCTGAATTGCTGTTGATTTTCTACAAAAACTTCTTTCCATATGTCTACAGCTGTTTTGTGTGGGTCAGCTTTTGAAAGGCGAAAGATACGATGATCTGTTTTTGCACTAGTTTTTCTAGGACGTCTCTTTCTGGGGACATTTTTAACTGTTCCATGTAAGTTAAAATGATGAATAGCATTAAACACTGCGTTTTTCGAACGGTTAACTATTTCAGCAATTTTCTTGTACGAATAACCTTTTCTGCTTAAGTTAAATATAATTTGTCTTTCAGTTTCGTTACAACTTTTTTGCGAACCCATATTTGAAAGAGGAATGACATTCAACTGAAGCCCGAACAAAATTTTGACAACAAACAAATGATAACTTGTAACCTTAATAATAACTGACATTTTAAAGATACACCTACTTGATGTTTTCTATATGCAACTTAACGTTTTCAATTAGTTTGCCGCTCAGAATTTTCATTTTTTTATATAAGTTGAAATTAAAATAAATTTATGTTTTTTCAAAGTCAATCTGTTTTTATAAGGCAAAAATGACGTGAAACATAAATCTCAAGGGGCTTCTAAGTTTTGGCCTTAATAAACCGCAAAAAATAACAAATATTGACGTTTGCCCTTTGAATTGATCTAAATGTACTTAAATGCTTTAATAATAACAAAGGTTTCACATTTTTTAGAAATTTAAGGGTTATAAGAGTAATTTACGGCAGTTAATTTAGTTCGATCTAATCTCTATACGGAGTAAGTTGGAAAAGTAAGTTTTTCTTCCAATTTTTAAATAGAAGAATGTAATTTTAAAATACGACATAGCTTTTAATTCTAAACAAGTTTTCCAAATAATATTTTTCTATAGGTTCAAAAATAAAAGTAGTTTTTTCTTGTGCCTTATTCGTTAATTTTCACTACCTCGTATATGCTATGGTTTATTTAAATTTTGATCAGTGTTTTATAAGTTTCACTGTATGCAAAATATTTTTATCAGAAATAAAAGTTTTTGAGAAATCAAAAAATAAAAAAATTTCCATATGGTTGAACATTTCTGGCGGTCACTGAATAAGTAAAGCTAAAAATAAAGAAACTAAAACTAAATAATAGTTAACCGGCACCATAACGGTTTTCTAAATGATACTGGCCATTCTCGAATGTTAGACATCTTTACATTTTTAATAAAGAAAATAAAAAATTTTGTCCTACGAATTTCAAACAAAGTAATGGAAATAAAATATAAAGAGAAAAAGGAAATGTATAAACTTAAAAATTAATGCGACTTAATAGAAAGGCAAAGCTACACAAATCCTCTTTGGGCCTGACAAGTTGGCGAAAAAAGCGTGGTAAAAAAATGCCAATTAAAGAATATTAAACAAAACATAATTGATCAAATTTTCACATTTGACAACAAATTTGACCGTTTACCGTTACCTTAATGGTTTTCTTAAAAATACTGGCCACCCTCGAATGTGGGACACCCTTTACATTTTTAGAAAAAAAAACAAACTTTTTAATATTGTTTTTCGTAAATAATCCATTTTGAATTTGAATTAAAGTAGCAAAGTAGTTTAAAGTAAAGTAATGGAAATAAAATACAAAGAGAGACAATAAATGTATAAACTTGAACAATCCAACAAATCCTCTTTGGGCCTGACATTCGGTAAGTTGGCGAAAAAAGCGTAGTAAAAAAATTGCCAATTAAAGAATCATAAACATAACATGATTGATTAAATTTTCACATTTGACAACAAATTTAGTCGTTTAGCTTTACCTTAATGGTTTCCTAAATGATACTGGCCACCCTCAAGTGTGGGACACCCTTTACATTTTTAAAAAGAAAAATTCAAATTTCCTAATATAATTTTTCATAAATAATCTATTTTGAATTTGAATTATATAGCCTGTTTTATTCCACGAATTTCAAACAAAGTAGTTTAAAGTAAAGTAATGGAAATAAAATACAAAGAGAGACAAGGAAATGTATAAACTTGAAAATTAATGCGATTTGATAGAAAGGCAAAGCTGCAGCAAATCCTCTTTGAGCCTGACATTCGGAAAGTTTGCGCATATTCTATATTTTAGCATTTATATCAAATTTATGAATCTTTTTGTCCCTTGCGTACACTTCTGCTGACTCGGGCAGTTAAACCGGAACAAAAACAATTAAAAAGTTTTCTGTAACTTTGTTTTAGTACTTTATAAAAGTTAAACAAATACCGATGTTAATAAAGTTGGTTTTTTGCGGCTTTTTTCTTTACAAAAAAATTTCATTTGCATTTATTAATTTTATACATAAAAAAACATACCCGGGAAATTATTGGACAAGCCATAAATCTTTAATTATTAAACATAATTAAATGAAACCTAACATAGGTAAATGGTATGGAAAGAGGAGAGTTTTCGCATATTTTCCATTTTCCATTTCCTTCCGGTTTAATCGGAAATTACTCCAATTTTTATTCTCTAAATAGAACATCCAGTATATTTTAACATTATGATCGTTTCCTTAAACAATTATTACTTAGAAAGTTACTTTTTAATACGGTTTTAAGCTCACTAACCAAAAAGTAAAAATATGTAAAAACTCTCCTTTTCCCATAATAATTGTTATATCGCCCAAATATGCTTCGTCGGTATGATCTACTAATAAAAAAACCTGCAATAAAACAATAAACGGTAGTTGGGAGAGCACAATCGTATTAATACCTTTACAATACGACCATGCCCTCCCGACTATCGTAAATCTTTCTATTGCAAGCAATCGTCTTTTTAAGGGATTATTTTTATTAGTAGACCATGCTGACGCAGCTTATTTGGGCAAAGAAACTATACGATAAATTTAAAGTATCGTTTTGATATCTCTTAAACTAAGGGAGTTCTGGCTCGTCCAATGGAATCGGTGATAACCGGTGCTTTAAAACATAATATTTGTGAGATAATCTATGATCCTTAAAATAATTAAGAGAATATAATTTTAAAATATTTGTTTTAGTCAAAAATAATTCAATGTATCAAAATTTAACGGTAATAATATATTGCAACACCAGAAACTGGTTCTAAAAGAGTTGTGGAGTTAGGTTTTACAAACAAAAGTAAAATTATAAAAAAAACAATATTTAAAAAAATGAAGAAAAGACTAAGTAGTTACATGAAGATTTTTGCTAAATATTAACCAAGAAATTATTATTTGTATATCTTTTCTTTTTGTTTAGATTATTTTTTAAATAATTTTACTATGAACTTTTTTCTTATTACGAGATTTCCAATAGGGTTTTATTTTGAAACATTGAATTGGAAAATAATAAAAATAGATTTATACTTTTAAAAATTAAAGACGTTTATTAAAAGGCAAAAACGCTAAACAAACAAGTAAAGTAAAGTAAGTTAAAAAGTTAGGTTTTGTTTCCAATGTTTTAAAAGAAGGTTTTGCTTGTAAAATATAACCTTTAATTTAAATTAGATTTCCAAATTATATTTTGTTCTAAGTTTAAAAATAAAGGTAGTTGTTCCTTATGCTAAATTTGTTAATTTGCATCAACCTCGTATACGCTAAGATTTATTCAAACCTTGATCAGTGCCTTCTGAGTTTTGTCATATGAAGATGTTTTTATTAAGAATAAAAATATTGTTTTTTCATGTGGTGTACCATATCTGGCGGTCACGATATAAAAATTTAATATTTTATAATAAATTTATAACGCTACTACTTACAGGGCCAAGAAATGGTTTTTATTTATTTATCCGAAAACCGTACATAAAAAGTCAAAAAATAAAATGTGCTCTAAATTAAAGGAAAAAAATATATATATATTTTAGAAAAATGCAGAGGCGTGCAATTTTTTTTTAATATTTACCTTAAACCTCTTATGGACGATACAGGTAAAAAAAATCTTGTATGCTAAAAAGTGTCTTATAGTGCATAGAGGGCGTCCCCAAAATTTTTGAAAAATATGTAAATTGGTATAAAACTTATTATAAAACATATTTTTTGTAAGTTTTAGTTTTTTTTCATTTTCAACATTACGTAGTTTAAAAACTAAGACGTTTACGATATATGTTCTTGTTTTTTTAAATTTGACCCTGTATATTAAAGATAAGAAAAACATTTAAATTATTTCCTAAAACATCCTACACATAAAATATTTTGTACCAAATCCCTATATCTGCGTAACAGTAAGTTTTCAGTTACTTTACGTATCCAAATCCTTCAAATTCAGAATCTCGCAACTGACAATTTAATTAGAATAATTCAAAAGTATAATTTCAGGCTTGCTCAAATATATAACAAGACTGGTGTTTTCCTTCACAGTTTTTCCCCATACCGAAGTTTCATTAAATAGGGTGCCCGAATCTAAAAACTTTAAATGTGTTCGTGACAGTTTTATTGGCAATCAGTCAAAACAGTGACATCATTTGAATTACCTTATCTTTTAGATTTATACTTTGGGCACTTTATATTGAGAAAAGTATCTGGTAAGTTACTGTGGTTACTGATTTATTAAACCAATAAAATATATTAGTCCATGACCGTTAAAAAATTAAGTTTTTTTAATAGTTAACATGAAGATAAAGTACTCCATTCTAGTACACACACAAAAAGTGTTAAAAAAGTAACTTCGAAGTTTTTTACACTTTGAATTAGTGTTTTGTTTCCATGCCTACAACAATAAACTTAAATAGCAATTTATGCAATGGAACAGTAAACGCGGCATCAACTGAACCAAACGGTTAAGTTAGCTTTAATTTCGTCATTATTTCCTTAAGTTCATGTGTCATTAGTTTTAAGTTTGCGAATACATTTAATAGAAATTATTTAAAATTAATAGTAATAATGAATTGGGATGACTAAGAAATTGAATAGGAATTTATACTGTTTTAGTATTATTTCTACAAAAAGTAAGTACATACAATTTTTTAAATTAAATCATAACGGCATAGTTACGAAGAGAATAATTGTCTTTTAAAAATAAGGAGGCTATGAAATTATATATATATATATATATATATATATATATATATATATATATATATATATATATATATATATATATATATATATATATATATATAAATATTTTTTAAAGGTCTGTTTGTTCTTAAATATCTTACGGACGAAGCCAGATACAAGAAAAATGTACTACACCAAAAAGTTGTATTTTAAGTTCCTTTAAAGGAAAAAAATATAAAAACTGCATAAAAAGCCAGTCGCGTACATTTTTCTCCCAATAATATTGGCTGTTGTGCCCACTGTGCGCCAAGTTTATACTTTAAAGTTACCTTCGATGACAAAAGTATATTTTTAACTAGTGCGGAAAGCGCAACTTTTCCGCACGCGACTTCAGTTGACCGGTGAAGCAGTTAAGTGCGAAAAAGGCACTTTGGGCACGTGTTAGAAACGCTTTTTTTTCTACGAAGGTAGGGAAAACACAAAAACTATTATTTTTATTATTTTAACCTAATGATACCCAATATCCTACCATACCAAAAAATTTTTTTTTTTAAATATGAAGGGCATGGAAATCCTTTTGCAACTCACTAATATTTGGTTTAACATTTTTGTACTTATTCGCACTAGTGTGGAAACGTGACACTTTCAGAACTAAAATGCGTGCAGAATAAAGAAACTTTTCGCAAGCGAGTTGAAAAATTATTATTACGAACAGAAATGGTCCTAATGTTTTTTTACATCTAAACTCTATGAAAGATGTCAGATTTTGACAACTGTGATAAATTACCAAAAATAAGCAAAATTTAATTTTTAATTTCGCACTGTACTGTACAGTTTTCTTTTTAATATTTTTTTATTTTGTTCTTTCATTCATTGATCTTTTAAACAAATAATTAATATTTCCAAGAACAAAAAAATACCTATATTGTTTTTTTAAATTATTTTTACCATGCAGGACTTAGGAAATGCACTTTCGAAGACACTCTGTATTTATACAGGGTAAGTCATAAGTATAAAAAAGATCATTTACTCGGTATCCATGAAACTTTTTAATTTTTTTTTCGTAAGTATATAGTCCCGCATAAACTTCACATTAAAAAAAATATTTTGATTTATACAGAGTTTTTCAAAAAGTGTGACGGTATAAAGTTATGTTATTTTTTAACGGATCACACTGTTTTTTATATTTTAGTTGAAGTCCCCTATATATTGTAACACTGTTTTATTATAGGGTTAAATCTAAAATTTAAAAAAATATTGTTTTTTTCTTATCCAAAAATATAAAATTCATGACATTTTCCATAACGCTGCCATTTTATCATTTATTTTTTTAAAAGTCGCCTGTGCAGGCAATTTCCTAACCTCATAAATCATTTTTGTATATTTTATTTATAAAATGTGTTTTGATCATACAGGGTGTAAAGGAAACAGTGTAAAAGGTAGAAAAATTTAAACCCCAACACTATTTTTATTTTTAATGGGACACACTGTATTTTATTTTATCATTGGTTTAGCCCTTTTAATACCTAAACATTTTCCTACGGTTTTCCTTTACTTTAGTAAAGTAGTTTTTTAATATTTTTGTTTTCTCTTTATTTCAAACAAACACTAGTTTTTAAAACGGGACCCTTTGTATTTTCTCTGATAATTGCTTTGGGTCTTCTAACACTTCACACACTACCTAGCCATTTTCTTTGGGTTAGCCTATACCTAAGTCACACACTACCTAGGCATTTTCTTTGGGTTAGCCTATACCTAAGTCGAGCAGTTTTTAAAATATACTACTTAAAGGCCTGAACTAAATAAATAGCAGGGTTTTCTATCTAAAAAATCATCATTTTACACCGTCACGCTTTTTTAAGCAACCCTATATATATATATATATATATATATATATATATATATATATATATATATATATAAACATATTTTAAAATGTGAATTTTTGTGACGGACTATATACCTTCAAAAAAAATTTAAAAGGTTTTATGGATAACGAGTTAAGGTACGCGCACATTCATCGGCATCGAACGGACGGACGGATAGGCGACGGATTTTCTATCAGGGTATCGCACATTATGCCGTCGGTATTGTCGAAAGAATTTAAATAAAAGTTAATTGTCAAGTTTTCAGTTGCGAATGTCGCTTTGATCGATGTGTTTTGAAAGAACAAAATGTTCAAAAGGGAAAAAAGCAGATCATTACAAATACCAATACTATAATACCGATTATCTTAATTATAGTTCTTGTAGTTTTTAACCCTTAAAAGTATTTTTTGCGACAACTGATTATGACTAGAATCTTACAATTGATACTGCAGGCAAGGTATTTTTACATTTAAGAGCTTTCACCTGTGACTTATGAGTCGTAAGCCATTAGCTGATCGCTGGGGTTTTTAAACAACACGGGTAAAGCCCATGTCCTTACATAGTTGAATAGGAATCATTTCTTTTGGTGGTACCCCCAAAAACCAATAATGGGAATTTTTGGCAAAAAGCTTCACCCATAAAAAAGAACAGCTTTTTAAGCTCATCAGAATTTTTAAGGCTTTAACTGCTTGCCTTGTCGCTTACCTAAAAGAGGCATCTCCGAGTCTATATCTAATTTTTCAAATATCACTAGCTTTGCGTTATCATTTTAATTCTCGAGTCACGCTTTTAATTGATACCCCCTGTAAAAAAATAGATACCTTGGGCGCAACCTGAAGCAATATATAAAACGAAAATATAATAATATGTTAACAACAAAATATAAAAACTGCACTAGGTTTAAATGGGTTTTGTGCTGGCTTTTTAAAGTTAAAAGACGTTTAAAATTTTATTATGATTATGGGCTTTTAGTTTATATTTATTATTATTCAATGCCTTAAAGTCCTAAAAATTTACATACAAAATTTTTACGTATCTTGGTACACAATACCAATACCTTAACTTTTTTGTAGCGTTTACTGTATATCTTGTATTGCAAATTAAAACAGACTTAAATTCTGCCGTGATTAGCAGAAATGCCGTATCTGAACTTTGGGTCAATTTTTGTTTTTTTACATCAATAAGTTTAAAATTACAGTTTTTCTTGCCATATTAGCCAATCAATAAGTTTAAAATTACAGTTTTTTTGCCATATTAGTAAAAACACTGTATTGTACGTAAAAAAATTAAAACACAATATCTAAAACTCCGTATCTGTTACAATATTAAACAACGGCTCAGGATAAACACCATATTTACTGGCTGTTTTAAAAAATGCTGCAATTTAATTGCAAGTAATCCATTTTTGCTAATCAGGCATCAACTGTGGTTTTAAAAAAAAATAGTGCATTAAAAAAAGGTTTTAGAAAATCGTTTGCTACGGCTGGCCAATTTACTTTAAACGCGATTTACTCTGTTTTAACTTTTTGCAAATACGGCGTTTCTGCTAATCACGGCAGAATTGCTATAAAAATAAAAACTTATCTGCACACCGCAGCTTAACATAATTGTTGAAATAAATAGCACGGATTTTAAGTAATAAGGATAAAATATAATTTGGTTTGGTGACTACTGGATTATAAAATATTCCATAGAGTTATTACTGAATAAAAAGTGTTTGTTTTTGTCCATGGGACAAACTCTATGGAGTGTAGCGCTGTCTGTATCGTCCGGATTTTAATTCAATAGCTATATTCTCGCGGAATTTTTAAAATCCGATGCGAACCGTCCGGACCTATGTGCGATAATCCATTTCATTTTTTGGTGGTATTCTTTTTCCGTTCCGTATCGTCCGTTCGATGCCGACGTATGTGCGCGTACCTATAATGAGTTTTTTCAGACTTATAGCTCACCCTGTATAGGGTTCTTTTAATAAAATTGGCTAGAAAAAAGCCTACTTTTTGGCAAATAAAAACACCCTGTACTTAAATAAAAGCCATTTTTTTATAAATAATTTGTAGTTAGAAGATCGATAAAAAAATAAGGCCGTCGACTTTTAGATCGAAATGTTTAAACTAATAAGATATCAATTTTTAAAACGGCAACAAATAAGGGTATTGCTTTTAAAAAACGGTTAGTCCTAATTGTTTTTAAGTATTTAATAAAAATTAAATTCTTTCACATCTAAGTGAACAAAATGTAGCTAATTAATTAAGTTTTATTAAAATAAAAAGCAAAGGTTTCCTTTTCAACACAATCTTTAAATTTCCTTTGATCACGATGCCTTTTTAATAGGGTTTCTGCTACGAAAACTTTTTGCAGAATCGGCCTTAATACACACGGAAACTAATTAAATTAACTAGAAACCTATCATCGCTGTGGGTTGTAGGAAACATTACCGGCGTTTTATGAGATTAAAATTTATGTGTTACAGTTTTAGTGGCAAAATGGCAATAAAAGCACTATAACTAGTCATGAACAATAAACATGGTGTGTGTTCCGAAACATAATATACCTAGTAGTTCCTAACTTTACACGATGTAAGCACTTGTAAATGACTTATTTTAAACCTTGCAGGCTAGCCGCCTACTATCAAGTTTTTACTGATTAACATAAAAGTTGCTTAACCAAAAAAATAAAACGTAAGAAATTTGTGTTTTGCGCACTTGTCTACTAGGGTGTGGCTTTGTTAACATGGATTACACTGAGACAGCAGTTATTATTGAGAAAAGAAAAACCAAAAACGGTATTTGAAATAAATCCCTTAAAAATATATTTTTTACGACCGTACAAAGACAATTATCCCTTTTAAAACTGTGCATTTATTATTTAATTTTAGGGAATTGTATGAACTACTTTTGTAGAAATAATTCTAAAACAGTAGTATAAATTTCTTTTTAATTTCTTAGTCATACAAATTTATTATTACCATTGATTTTCAACAATTTCTATTAAATTTATTTGTAAACTGTGAAATTTTAAAACCAATGACACCTGAACAAAAAGAAATAATGACGACATTAAGGTTAACTTGACCGTTTGGTTCAGTTGATGTCGTGTTTACTGTTACATTGCATAAATTGATATTTAGGTTTATTGTAGTAGGCGCTGAAAGAAAACACTAATTCAAAGTGTAAAAAAGCTTTAAAGTGTTAAAAAAGTTACTTTTTTAACACTTTATGTAGTGAACTAGAATG
This sequence comes from Listronotus bonariensis, assembly GCA_014170235.1. NCBI lineage: Eukaryota > Metazoa > Arthropoda > Insecta > Coleoptera > Curculionidae > Listronotus > Listronotus bonariensis. The sequence goes on along the minus strand of JACEGR010004772.1, from coordinate 25,229 downwards.
GAGTACTTTAACTTCTTGGTAACGCTTAAAAAAACAGCATTTTTTTAACGGTCGTTAAAGAATCAATTTATGCAATGTTACAAACAGTAAACGCGACATCAACTGAACCAAACGGTCAAGTTACCTATGATTTCGTCATTATTTCTTTTAGTTCATGTGTCAGTAGTTTTAAAATTTGACAGTTTGTGAATAAATTCAATAGAAATTATTGAAAATTATTAGTAATAATAAATTTGAATGACTAAGAAATTAAAAAGGAATTTAAACTGTTTTAGTATTATTCCCACAAAAAGGAAGTACATAGAATTTTTAAAATTAAATAATAAATACATAGTTATGAAGAGGATAATTGTCTCTTAAAAAATAAGGAGGCTATGATTTTTGTTGCAGTATAATGGCTGTGATGCCAAAAATTAAAATTAATAAGTTTAGATAAATAAAATATGTATATAATGGTATTAGGTATCGGAAATTTTTATACGGTCGCGGTCGTGGAAAAAGATAGTATGTAACACATGCATATAGTGTCTTTTTTACTCATGAGATTGCCGCACTCGCCTAACCGCTCGTGCTGTCAAACTTCCCATTCGCAAAAAGGGCCACTTTATGCACTTGTTACATCAATTACTATTAGGATGTAATTTTTAGTTACCGTGAATAAAAAGTTGGTTATTCGCGGTGTCATACAAAAACAAATACGTTTTATTATTTAGTTTTAAAATTTTGCAGTTGCTAGTGCGCGGCTGGATTTACCATATTTTTGTGCTGGTATTTTGTGCACGTAGTAAGTATATTTACGGTCTTTTATACTGATTTTAAGGAAATATAATATGTATCTCAGCCATACCGGATGACATACAGGGTGTCCGGGAAAATGTGGGAAATCTCTCGCACACGTATAGAACATATGAAAATAACACGACAAGTTCCTATAAAATTTTTCCGTTTAAGCCCCCTCTGCGGAGATATGATCCCCTAAAGGGGGCAGCTAGAAATCGATTTTTCGTGAATAACTTTTAAAGCGCTCTGTATAATTTGATAATATTTTAGTACGATGCATACTAGTAAAGACCTCTTAAAATAGTGCCCTTGAAACTTATGTCGCTTCTTTAGTTTGCCAGGGACGGACTAGTTTTCGCACATTATTGATAATATTTTTTACGCCCTGTATGGTGAAGACACAAAAAATATGTTTTTGGGTAGTTTAAACCTTTTGCTAAAAAAAGGTACTCTTGTTTGACATCGATAAAATGAGCCATTTTCGAGTAAAAAATTATTTTAACAATAAGAGTTTATTTTTGTTTAATAATACAATAATACTGAATCAAAAATTACAAATTACATCGAAAATAAAATGTTTTCGTCACCTTTTTGGACAGTTCGAGTACTGGCTCTGGACCGTTGAACCTTCTGGACGACCTAGCTCTCGCTAGTTCATCTGCTTTTTCATTGCCTTCTATTCCCGAGTGTCCAGGAACCCACAGAAGTTCTATCCTATTGTTCCTAGCCGCGAGCTCTTTGATACTGTTCAGGCACTCCATCGTGATTTTGGATGTTATACAATGGGCATCCAAGGCTTTTAGAGCAGCCTGGCTGTCTGAGAGAACGTGAATGATGTGGTTATGATCCCTCTTCTCATATTCTCTTGAACGCATGCTAGAATAGCATATATTTCTGCCTGATATACAGTGGCTTGCCTCGCTTTGGGCCTTACCCTAAATACACCAGCACCTACTTCATCATTCATCTTTGAGCCATCGGTGTACCAAACCAAGCCTCTGTCAAGTGATGGAGGTGTTCCATTTGTCCATATGTCAGTATTACAGCTGACCTTATATGGTTTTTCTAGGTTTATATGTATAATAATATTTAAAAAAACATATACAGAGTGTTTAAAAAATAGTTTATATTTAAAATTCGATATTGACGTTATTATTGCAATTGAACAAAAATTGTTTATAGGAATTGTACACAGGTATCTATGGTTTAAAAAAATATGTAGAATTGCCACACAGGGTGGGTCAAAAAGATGTCATAATAAAGAACCTTTAAAACTAAAGTGCATTTAGTTTTATATTTCACAAAGAGTACCAAAAATTGTTTATTAGGTTTCTTATCACTATTCAATAGATAGATAGAGTGATTTAAGAGTAAGGTTTATATGTATACATTTTTACGAATTTAACGCGTGCGAAGCCGCCGGCAAATGCTAGTTTATCATATCTATACTAATATATAAAGAGGTAAAGTTTGTAACTTTGTTTGTGGGTTTGTTTGTAGCGCTAATTTTCGGGAGTACTGAACCTATTATAAAAATTCTTTCACAATCAGAAAGCTACACTATTCAGGAGTTTTATAGGCTATATTTTACCATAAATAAACAAAAAATTTTAGATAATAACGCCCAACGAAGTGGGCACAAGTCGGCTATCTTGGATAAACTATTACTAAAATTTGATATTGGCGTTACAATTCTCAAGGGATTTTATTGCGTTTTTTTTTAAATAAATAGAATAATTTCAGAGAAAGGTTTATGTGTATAATAATATCTAAAAAAATATATATACAGAATGTTTTAAACAATAGTTTACATTTAAAATTCGATATTGACGTTACCTAACGGATTTTGATGCTTTTTTCTGATAGATAGAGTGATGCAAGAGAAAGGGTAATATGTATAACGACGCAAAGAAAAGCATATACAGAATGTTTAAAAAATATTTTACATTTAACATTAGATATTGACGTTACTATTCTCAACGGATTTTAATGCAGTTTTTTTAATAGATATAATGATTTAACAGAAAGGTTTATATGTATAATAATAAAAAAACATTTACAGAGTGTTTAAAAATCGTTTACTTTTAAAATTCGATATTAATGTTACTATTCGCAACGAATTTTGATACGTTTTTTTTAATAGGTAGAGTGATTCAAGGGGAAGGTGTTTAGAAAAATAGTTTACATTTAAAATTCGATATTACTCAACGGATTTGGATGCGGTATTTTTAATTACCAATCTTAACCGTTTTTATTGAGTTTTGAATATCGTTTTCAAATAAACTATTAAATTCATTAATTTTCTAGTCCATTGAGTTACCTTTAAAAATATTTATTATTATAACAATGTGGCTTTGTCATCTTGACAATACACATAAAAATATACATTTACAATTTGTGAACAATTTTCGCGTAAAAATGGCACGTTTAAGTGATACCGAGCGCATTGAAATTTTAATGATAATAGGAACATTTTAAATGTATTGCACTCAGATCGAGAACCTATAACTAAATTAACCGTTTTCAAAACATTGTAGCGTTTTTATGAAACTAGAGGTGTGAAAGATCGACCAAAAGTGGAAGACCGGTAAGCGTTACTTATGAAAAAAATCTCTAAATGTCATGTTAGATGTAATATAAAAATCCAATAAATTTGACACAATAGCGGGCTCTAAATCATAATATACGTCGATATTCCCTTCAAAAAATTACCAAAAAGAAACATTCAAACCATATAAAATTCATTTGTTACAAGAATTGAGTGAAGACGATTTTGATCGCAGAATTCAGTTTTGCGAAATCATTATGGATAAATTAAATGAAAATGTCAACTTTGTCATCCACATTTTATTTTCTGATGAGTCAACGTTTTGTTTAAACGGGCACGTAAATTGACACAACTGTAGATATTGGTCAGACAAAAACCCACATTGGATGAAACAAGTTCATACCCAACGACCATAAAAAATCAATGTTTGGTGTGGCATTATTGGTGGAAACATCATAGGACCCTATTTTCTACATGGAAATTTGAACTTAGAACGATATTTATTACTTACAAGAAAATATGGTTCCACAGCTTAGACGATTATTTCCGAACTATAATAATCCTAATTTACCGGCTGAACAAATATGGTTTCAACAAGATGGGGCTCCACCACATTTTGAAGGGATCGTGAGGGGAGAGAATATCTAGAAAAACTATTCCTGGTAAATGGATTATGCGCAATTAAATGGCCTGCTAGGTCTCCTGATATGACCCCTCTTGACTTTTAAATAATTGAAATATTGAATAATATACAGGGGCGTTCCATTTAAAATGAAGTAACTTTGTTCCTTCATGGCTTTTTGACTGATCCTGTATCCTTACTTTATGTGCAGTGTAATAGATATCTAAAAACACTAAAAGTTTTGTATTTAACATTATTCGCTAGCTATCTTACTTTATCAAATAATCGACCATTTCCATATCTACATAAAAGCGACCCTGTATAATACCAACGTACCTAGTACGTAGGCTATATGTAGGTTTTTAAAAGGTGTGAATATTTTAAAAACAACTAAATGTTTAACCGACGTCACTTATCTACTGCAAACAGAATTCTAAACAAATAAAAGAAAGAAAATGACTGCTGTCGGTTATTCAATGAGTATCTGTAAGTAAGATTTTGGTTATTCTTTTTACTTCAAAGTCTTGGTTTTATATTGCAATAGTGTTTCCAGCATATAGGAGAAATAATTAAATTAAAACAGAAACCTAACGCCGCCTTAGGGCAACATTACCGGCATTTTATAAGATTAAAATTTATATGGTTTAGTTTCAGCTACGGCATCGCAATAAAAGAGACTATAAGTAACACGAACCTAGCGTGTGATCAGATTAATTAGAGAAATGGTATAATACGTAAAAAGTATTTGCGAGAAAATAGGTTTTTATCGAAGCTGTAAACAAAAATGATTTTTGCAGAAGATCTAAATAATTTTAGAAAACATAAAAAGATGTTTTTTATTATTGTGTTAAAAGGGCTTTGTGTTTATTATGACCCATTTGGATCGCAAATAACTTTGGAACAGATAAAGGGTGCGTTCCACTAAGCGCTCAAAACGCTTAAAATGCTCCTTTTACCGTCGGCTAAAGGAGCATTTTGAGCGTTGTGAGCGCTTAGTGAAACGCAAAGTAATTAAGATGTAGTTTTTGCCAAAGGGCTAAGATTTTAAAATCTTTACTACTTTTTTGTGAAATTTTCTTAGCACAAAAACATATAGTAGTATAGGGAAAGTTTAGTATTTTAAATAAAGCACCATAAATATTTTAAATTATATTTAATTTTAAAAAAATGTAACAATGCACAAGCTATGTTTTTTTATAAATAGAGTATTTAATGATGGCATGGCAATTAAAAATAGTATTTATCAATAAAAATTTGCAACATACATAGCTACAAAAAACAATACGGCAACAAAGCTAAACGTTATTCACAAAATAATAATAATGCAGTAACCGTCTATGTAGAAAATTTAGAATTGTTAAATTATATTCCTAGTCGAAATGCACTCAATTTAACGGAGGTCAATAAATCGCCTGTTAAAGTGAAAATTTATTTTTATTTTAATTTTTAAAGCTAACTTTAAAAAAATAGTAAGCAGAAATGATAGCGGTATCTACTTTATTTGATTCAAAGAAATTTCATGCCGCCAATTTAAAAAATAGACTTGGTATACGATATTATTGAAAATAAAATTTTATAAGGAATATAAATAAAACAAAAGTGGTATTTACAATATTAAAGTTTATAGTACTTCCGGTTACACCAAAAGTAATTTTAAGGTTTTAATATTGCAAAAAATGTCAATTTATACTTTTATACGGTAAAAGTTAAAAAAAAACAAAATAAAATCTGGAAAAACAACATCCTTTGTCACCCGATAAAAAAGTCATAATTTTATTAATTTTCATAGAACTAAACCGAAAAAACAGAATCTTACTCCATTCCATTTCTGCCTTATTTCACGCCACTGTTAACAGGGATATTCGGCTTTTCATCGTGCCAAATTGGCAGTGTAATGATTCAAATTTATCCGATTGAATGTTTCCTATTCAAAAGGCCAAATTGATTTGTAGCACCAGATGTGGGTGATAAAAGCGTTTGAGCATTTTTTGATATTATAAAAGTGAGAACTTGAAAGAATTTTTCCAATCGGTCTCAAGTGGATAAAAAAACGAAAATGGTGTTTAAGGAAACAGGAATAATGTGTTTTGTCGATATTGCAAAGTTAAATATACACACACAGTACACAGGGTGGGCCAAATTAAACTTGCAAACTTTTTAACTAATAATAACTTTTTATCTGTTGCGCCTATCCTTTTTATTTTTAAAGGGCTGATTTTGTAGATATGTTTTTTCTAGGTTTGCCAATTTTGGTCAAATAGATTTAGACAGGACTGGACATACGGATTTTTTCCAAAATACTGTTTTTAACCTCGTTGCAAAAGAAATCTAATTTAGCTACAATTAGGCTAATATGTTTTTCTTGTAGACAAACTATGGGAAATGATTCAGTAAAAGCGAATCTGTAAATAATTTGAGGATTTAGGAATTATAATTATTTTTGATAAATAATGCTCCTCATAAAGCAAGCATTTCTTTCGATTTTAAAAATGAACTTTTTTAGTGTCCTTTGAAAATAAAAAATGTTAGGTTACCATGGTTACTGACTTGGATGCTGACCAAACTTGACAGTAAATTAATTAAAAATAAACGTTAGCCTAATTGTAGATAAAAATATATTCTTTTGCAACACAGTTAAATGCATCATTTTCGAAAACGTCCCGTAAGTCCAGTTCTGTCTAAATCTATTTGATCAAAATTGGCAAACCTAGAGAAAACATATGTACCTATTAGCGCCCTTAAAAATGAAAAAGATAGGTGCAAGTTTAATTGGGCCCACACTGTAGATAAGTGGTTTTAAAAATTTTAATACTAAAGCAACATAAAAATGACAACTTTAAAAAAAAAATAGTACATTACATATCCAAGTAATAGGTAGTGTTTTATTTCTGTCGAGAGAAAGGCATAATACACAGAAGCGTGTAGTGCCAAGGTAAAACATTTTTGGTCACAGTTAATATATGAACATGAAACAAATGTAAATTACAAAAATAACTTCTAATTTGTAAAATAGATACGCTGCTAAACATTTATTGCGTATACAGGGTATTTTTAAACAAATGCGAAAAATTTTAGGAGGTGATTTCTTGTTTAAAATAAAGGGTAGTTTGCTCTATAAACATAAGGTTAAAAATCAACCATTAGGAAGATATTGCGATACAACATATGACAAAAAAACAGTTTTTATTTTTTATCTTAAAAACGAAAGGTGCGAGAACACAGTACAAAATATTGGTATTAGAAAAATACACTTTTTAAATATTTTTAGACTTTTTAGAATTAATGGGAGTGGTGGAAATAGACTACCCCTAACGTTCTTGCTAACCAAATTTAAAGAAAGAGAGACTTACGTAATGACCTTTAAAAAAATATATATGGATATATTGGTTCGTTTAAAAACTTTTTAACTAACAGCTGTATTTTTTGATATAGATATAAACTATTAGCTAATTGCCTGCGAAACAAACTTTATTAATAAATGAAAATAGTAAAATTTTAGCGCTAAAAAATCCTGATTGTGCTTTTTTGCAAACCTATAACCCTATATAACCCATAACAAAAAAGTGTTAAAATGATCCATTAAATAAAACATAACTTTATACCGTCACGATTTTGTGACCAATCTTAAAGACATTAAAATAATTTTAAAATATGTCGTTTAATCTTGGCTATAAGCCTACAAAAAAAAATCAAAAGTTTTATAGATCACGAGCAAAAAACCTTTTTTAGACTTCTAAATTACCCAGTATTTAAAAATCATACTTTCTTTGCACAATATTAAGAAACATAATTTTGTGAAAGGTTTTAGTTTTAAGAAATTAAAAGGAGAACAGAATAACCACATTAAAACAAATATAATACCAACATTGGCTAAGAGGAGAGGCTTTCCACTTCAACAGATTCTATGGAGTGTGGATGTAAGGGTAAAACAAGTTTGCAATTAATCCCACATACGGATGTTATAATCTATACCGGAAAGTGCAGTATAATGTTCATTTTAGATCAAAACTTAACGTATAGGGTATAAAGTGTATCTTAACTTCTACTATTAAGTTTTTATTAAATAATCCCAACAAGTAACAGTTACGTTAAAAAAAAAAGATATTGAACAAAAAAAAAACATGATTTTAACAGTTTGTTATCCCTTGAAAACGATTCGAGGTAGAAACTATTCAAAACGTCGTGTATCATTAAAAAAAATAAAGACAATGGAAGTTCAAGAAAGTAGTATTATTGATAATTTAAACAACTTCCTAAAACTTTTCATTTTGTATTTCTTTTACGAGTCTTCCCCATTGCATTGTTGTATTTAAACTCGAAAGTTATGCATTTTGTAAAAAATACTGTAGAAAGCAAACTTGTAGGTTTAAAAAGACAAACAAAATTCAGTTTTTTTATAGTTTTTCTACGACCAATACGACCCCAGATACGGCATGTTAATGCCAAATTTCGTCACAATTTGATACATTTTATGTCAAATAATATTTCCGCGTATTTGACATATGTAGTTATTTTTAATCTTGCAGCCATTCTACATAAGATCCTGATTGACAGACTAGCAATCTATGCTAAAAATACATATACAGTGTGGACGTAAATAGTCCCCCCTGCTTACTTTTGTATCCGTAATAAAATTTGGGTATGACTAATGAGAGGATATTTACTACTTTTTGACGTAAAAATGATGGGCGCCATCTTAGGAAAAAAAAATAAATGGAAAGGGGAGTCTTGTGGCATATAACTTTAAAGCTTCTGACAAGTACTTTATAACCCTAAAATATAAAGTCAATACCTTCACCTACTACACAATGACGGTACCAAAAATTACTCAAATACCTGATTTGGGTGGCCATATTTTTTTTTATCTTTGGACCAACCACGAAGGCCTAAAGCCTAAATACTAACGTACCGTGGGTGCCTTACGCGAGGTAAGAGGGAGTTTGTTGACACGGGACTTGAATACTTGAAGATTTGGGGGAAGGAAAAACCTCCGCGGGCAGCAGGTTCCACATTGTAGAAACTCTAGGAATAAAAGAACGAACAGAGTGAGAAGTTCGGGGCCTGTCCAGTTGGACCGTCTAGAAATGCATACGCAGGCACCACGAAGTTTCTCTGGTGGGAACCGTAAGTGGAGGAACTATTCAGGACAATTCTTCAGAGCAGTAGCCATAAAAGTACCTATAAAAAGTGATAAATCCCCCACAGCCCGACGATGGGCAAGAGAGGGAAGCCTTTCTGTAAGTGAGGGATCATTAATAAGACGAATACTTCTTTTTGGATGGAATCAAGAATGCTTAGGATTGTAGGGGACGCCATGCCCCAAATATGAAAACAATATTTCAAGAGAGGTCGGATTTGAGGCACATATAAAGTGTATAAATTAGAAGGGGAAAATACTTTTTGGCTCGAGAGAAATCCAAGCTTTTTTGAAGCTGCCGTGGCTATAGATACAATGTCTTTATGCCAGTTAAGGTTACTTTTAAATGTGACGCCCACAAGATTGAGGTGTCCTTGCTCTGTAAAACTTTTTTGGATGCATTAAAATGGACGAGATTTTTGGCGCCCCAATCCACTATTAAATTAAGATCCTCCGAAAGAGATATCTGCATCGCTCTACGTTTGTTTTCCAAATCAGGTTTAGTGATGGGTTTAGGAACCTGAATGGAATTAGTTGTAGACGAGAGACGGTCGTTGATGTGAAGAAGAAACAATGTTGGTGCCAGAACTGAGCCCTGAGGCACTCCAGCATTTACTTGGTGAAAGCTTGAAGAATGGCCGTCCACAATAACTGATATACGTCGATAAGATAGATAACTAGAGAGCCAAGTACAGAGTTTACTTGAAAGACCATAGGAAGTTTATTAAAAAGTGTGGCATGCCAGACCTGGTCAAAAACTTTGGATATATCTAGAGCAACGACCTGGGACTCACCTAGAAACTCAAGAGATTTATTCCAGCAGTGTGATACGAAGGAAAGAAGATCTGCTGTAGATCATTTGTTGCGAAATCTATACTGCATGTCATGCAAACTTTTGTGTTTTTCTAAATACTTAAGAATTTGTGAATTCATGAATTTTTCCATTACTTTACAAAGAACTGAGAGAATTGAAATTGGTCTATAGTTAGATGGAAGAGATTTAGATCCTTTCTTGGGAATAGGTTGAACACGTGCAGCTTTTCAGCTTTCCGGAAAGATACCTGTGTCGTAAGAAATTCGAAAGAGCCGAGTTAAGATTGGTGCAACTTCTGGAGCACATTTTTTTAAAACGACTGCTGGTATGCCGTCCAGTCCAGACGATTTCTTGGTGTTAAGAGAAGAAAGGATACGCTTAATGTGTTTTACCTTAAAAATAATATCAGGCATTTTATGAGGAACTGGGGTAATATCTGGAATTGGATGATTTACGGGAGGGTCAAGGGTTGAATTAGCAGCAAATTGTTTAGCAAATAGTTCTGCCTTTCCTTTAGCGGTAGAAATAATTTAATTTTCCAAAGTTAGTGGTGGAAAAGAACTGGTACAAAAATTCCTACTTATGTTTTTCGCAAAGGACCAGAAAGATTTGCTGCCGTTTTAGCAAGAAAGAACTTTGTTTTTAATACGATTGTCGAAGGAGTCTTTGGCTTCAGAAATTGTTTGATTGTAGTAGTTTCTTGCTTCAATGCTGGCCTGTCGGTTTTCTGGACTAGGATCCTAGGATCCTTCCGAAAGTTATAAAGTTAGATGTACATAATGTAGTATTTTTTAAAGCTCTTTTAAATATCTTTTCAATGGTGATACTGATAATAATATACAGGGTATGGAAAAAAGTACTTACTTTTTTAATAAAGTACCCTGTATATTTAATTTTCATTTAAGAGATATTTAAAGGAGCTTTCAGAAAATACCACATTATCTATCTAACCTTATTAGATTCGGAAATATGGCCATCCAAATCAGGACTTTAGGTAATTTTTAAAGTACCACCATTTTGTAGTAGGTGAAGGTTTTGGCTTTATATTCTCGGGTTAGAAAGTATTCGTTAGGAGCGTAAAAATGATATGCCCCAAGACCCTCCTTTACATTTAGTTTTGATTGCTAAGATGGCGCCTATCCGCCATCTTTATTGTTGCAACTATTGTTTTTATATCAAATAGTAGTTTATATACTCCCATAAGTCATACTCAAATTTTATACAGAAAAAATTAAGGGTACAAAAGTAGCAGGCGGGGGAGGGCTATTTATGTTCACACTGTATAAAACACTCGATTAAATAATAAAAATGAGTTAGTTTGCCCCTAAAATATTGATATTAAAAGGTTTTAACCTTTCCGTGTAAAATTCAATTAAACCCAGATAGCGGTCCTTTCTAATATATTATTTATAGAGTCACGGTTTGTACTATCCCCGCCGCTATAATAAAAATAGGATAAGTATCAATTTTTCCTATTAAAAAAATCAATCAACACAGCCCCAAACAACTCTCCCTATTAAAATTAAGCTTCACCCTTCTGCAATTCTCTTTATACATGTGTATTGTTATTGCGTTCAAAAAAATTAAACCAATATAAAATGCCCAATTTTAGTTAAATTATGTAGATTACTAGCTTAAACGCGTTAAATTCGTAGTAAAATAATTTACCTTTCCGCAAAAAAAAATGTATTTTTTTTCGACTTCACATGAAAAAAATTACAATGTAATTTCGGACCTTGGACACTGACAGGATTCGAACCCACTTTACGTCGGTTGTGCGCTCAACGACCCCGGCGTTTTAACACGCTAGGCCAACAAACGGCTCAGCATAGTATTATACATATAAACCTTACTCTTGAATTACTCTATCTTTAAAAAATTGCATTAAAATCCGTTGACACATACAGACTTAGGGACAGACACGGAAAAGGACTTTCCATTATACTATATGTAATGATTATGCTCCGAAGTGGGCTTTTCGAATTTTTCTAAAAAAAAAAGAATAATGATTAATATTTTGCTTAACGCATTAGCACGTTTAAAATATACTTGCGTTAAGAAAAATAATTTTTAAAAAATCCTTAAAATAATTAAATTTTAAATTTTGCTTTCGTATGCCCGTTTTAAAATTGTAATGCGTTATGTAAAAAAAATGATAGGTTTTTTAACTTAACCCTTTACTTTTAAATTTTGATATAAAATTCAATTTTCTACAACATTTTTAACTTATACAATTATGTTCTATTTTTAAAAATACGTCAAATTTTTGTTGTATCAAAAAGCTCGATGTTGCTTCTACTTGAAAGAAAATAGAACTGCTATAAAACATCAGCCCCTTTACCGACGTCGGTGCTATGTGTTTCATAAATTACGAACAAGCCCCGTGCTCTTAATGTTGCCTTTTTTGTATATTGTAAGACGGTCTTCTTGTTAGTGGAATATCAAGATTTATTTCGGTAATATATAGTCGGAAACCTGTTGGATGCATTTTTTGTTGGGTTGCCATTAGATGTGTTTTAAGTACATTTATGTTAGAAACAAAGGTAATTTATTATTGCAAGAAGAATACAGTGCGATAAATGTTAAAATAAAGAGAAATTCTTTTGATCAGACCTTGTCTGTTTTTAATTAGGTGGCAGATTTGTTTTTTCCACAATGTTTTTAAAAAATGTACCTAACAATAAAAAGACATTTTTAAACAAACAAAGATTATAAAAAATTACTTACTAAAACTTTAACGGCGTATATTTAAAGAAGGTATTAAATTATCAATATCATGTTGCATGGTTATAATTTTTTTCTTTTAAATAATTAAACTACAATACTACTGACGTTTGGCTACTACATGTAGGGCTTTTTCCAAAGTTTTTGGTTTTATTTTTTAAATTATATGGCATGTTCTAACTTTATTCGTTCTTTTATTTCTAGAGTCTCTAGATTGTGGAATCTGCTGCCCGCAAGGGATTTTGCTTTCCCTTCAAATCTTCGAGTAATTAAGTCCCGTGTAAACATACTCCCTCTAACCTTGCTTGAGTCACCCGCGGTACCTAAAACTTTTTTACAATAATGAATAAGAATTAAATAATTAAAATTAAGAATATATTAATAAATACGCATCTTAAAAACATTTTGTTTAAATTCTTTATTACAGGTTACAGCAATTCTTGGTATTGGGCCAACAGAGATTTGTTATTTTTGTTTTTTCCCTAATATATTAGTTTAAAATTTTATATAAAAACATTTATACCCGAAAAAAAAACATTAACCCAACATATTAATTTAAGTTCATTAAATATATATTTATTTTAACGGCACAAAAATAGGAATATCTAAAAAAGTTTATTTAAAAGTAAAAAGCCAAATTTGACACAAACCAAATACGTATTATAATTAATATACCATATTTTTAAAATAAATATTGGTAGCGCATTTAAATTACTGGTATTTTTACAATAATAATGTTTTAAATAATTATTATTAATAGCTTTATTTAATATTATTCACTATACATTTTATATTTTAATAATAGATTTTATATTTATATAAAAACAAATTTCTTATAAAAAAGGAAGCTAACAAATTTTATTAAAACAATAAGAAAATAAATGTTTAAAAAGAAATAATTTTATAATTAGGATATTTAATTCTTAGCGAACAAAAAATTGTTTATAATAAAAAAAATATCAATAAAAAAATATCAAAATCATATGATTTTAAGAAAAAAGACACATTTATTTGCTTTTGTTAGAAAAAGTAGCAATTTAAAGAGAAAAAACATGTAACAAAAATACTTAATCGTATTACATCTTGAGCTTATGTCTAGGTCCGGATAAACCTATAAGCAAATTAAGCAATTGCATCCCGCTGTGTGGGGCACCCAACAGAAAAAATAGAAAAGAAATAAAATTCAATGACGTATAAATGAAATTGGTGTGTCCTAATTTTTTTGCTCCTTAAAAAACTTAAAACGTAAAAGTTAACGTTTAAAAAGGGTAAGGATCTTTTTTGGGGGAAGGGGGCAGCACAGAACTGGATTGCTTAGGGCATTAAGTACTCCTATTTCGGCACTGATTATGTCTTATTTATCTTTCTTATTTTTTCTTATTCTTATATATAAATTCTATTTTGATGCAATATAAAGGGTATTTCATTTAAAAATGCCAGTTAAACCCCTGAAGAGGGCTAAATTTCGAAAACCATAAACAATTGTATATACTACATGCTTTTTTTATAGGTACTTCTTGATAGGTTCTAAAATGATAAAAGTATTTAGGGGTCTTCTTTGAACAAATAGTACATTTTTCCAAACATGGAATTTTTATTCGCTTTTCTGTTAACAGAACGTTAATCAGCAGAAAAAATACTACTAGTTCTCCAATTTTACCAAACTCATATCACCAATAAAAGAGAAGTTAGCAATAAAGCTGACTTAAGTTTGATCATCCTGTATTATTTTTAATTTTTGAATTTTAAATGTGGGTAAATGCTAAGCTTGATTTAAAATTTACTTAAATTAATAAACAATAAACCACTAAATTTAATTTATAATTAGTTAACACAGAGTAAGCAATTATTCGACTACACCATTTTTGTAACCCGGTTAAGACCTCGGCCACGATACTAAGCGTCAGCGGCCAGCGTTGAGCGGCAATTGTGAGAGCGCTGTCTTTGATCTTTATGCGAAAATAGAAGAACTTGTTTATTTAAGTTAAATTTAGGGTTAAAAAAATTTTGTTTAAATAAACCAAAGGCCTTTTGCACAATATTGTGTCAAGTTTAACCTAATTTTTCAACCGCAGAACGTGTGGTTTAATATTAATAGTAACGTCATTACTTGATATTTGTAATACACTCTGCATTACGCCCGACTATATTTTGACCGACATATATTGCAAATAACTTTAGAACAAATAAAGTTATAAAAATGCTGTTTTTGCAGAAAGCCTCGGATTAAAAAAACTTACATACCCTCGTCATTTGGTTGACACTTAGTTAACAAAAAATTATATAAATAGCCGATTTTGCGATGTAGGATAACTTTGTATTATATAAATATATTTAAAATATAATATAATGTCTATTTTTATATAATCCTAAAATGTATTCTTCTCCATTTAAAAAAAATGTAACATAGGCTATAGTTTTTATAAAAAATAATGGAAATATTAGATTAAAGAAAAACATACGTCAATAAAACCCTAGGTAATTTACAATATTAACCAAAGTGTTCTAAAAACTAATCTAGACTTACTGCAACTATCATTTTGAAAATAAAGTATATATTTAAGGCCGTTTTTTTTTCTGCAACGTTGCAAGTATGTAGCAAATTTTCTTTGTCAAATAATACTCTTACATGACATGCCATTAAACTCCTGGTGTCACGCGTATGCATCCCTATACGGTCCAACTGAACAGGCCCCGAACTTCCCACTTTGTTCGTTCTTTTATCCCTAGATAAAACGTCCCCGCAAAGGTCTTTCCTTCCTCCCCAAATCTTCAAGTAGTCAACAAACTCCCTCTTACCTCGCTTAAGACTTCCACGGTACGTTAGTATTTAGACTTTTAGCCTTTGTGGATTGTCCAAAGATAAAAAAATGCAGTAAATTTTTAGAAATCAATGGGCCAAAAGAATTAAGTTAAGCAAAAGCTAATACTTAACAAACAACAGTGTTTGCCTTATTCGTTTCAGGCAACTTTGTGTGTTTTATCTTTTATTAATTTAAGTAAAGATATTTGCTTAACTTTACTCACCTGCAGCGGGACTCCGTGTACTGTAGTATTCTACAAATCGACTTCATTCTACCTCACTCGCACTCTGTGTTCAAAAAAACACGCTTGAAGTCGATTAAATTGGTCGCCTATAAGCGAGGTCTCCGAACGTGTCGAATTCTACCAAAATTTTAAAAAAGTCGTACATAACCATAAAATAAATTTAGGTGTTCGTTAGTTTCCTATGATTTATATATTTATTTGGTTGTTTGTGTGTCATTAAAATGCAAACATTTATTTTATAGTTTTTTACAATGATAAAAAAATATAATTTTAGTTCTAGCCGTGTGTTTACTGTCCAACCAATGTGACCTTGATTTTTACAAAGATTCACAATTGTTAAAGCTAATTCGGTATAAAATTTTAAACGACGCACTATGGGACAGAAATGAAATTTTTTTGACAAAATTCTAAAACTTACCAATCTAAGTTTAAATTAGGTGTTAATTACAGGAATTTAAAAAAAAATAATATGCATCATTACAGGTGGGCTTGGGAAATCTGGGGTAAAGAGTGTCAAATTATAATTTCACAACCTTTTAACTTTATTATTTTTAAATGTACAAAATAAACTAAAATATCAGCTTGTAAAGTTAATTCTATAGTTTTCTACCCAGTAATCGGATTTTTATGATCTTATCATATGATATACAGGGTACGACAAAAAGTATGATTTTTTTATTGAAACACTAGAGAGACTTTTTAGAAAGCCTTTAAAAATACGACATTTTATATGTTTATCTTAATTAGTTTTGGAAATATGACCATCCAAATCTGAAGAATATTTTGTTTTTATTTAATTTTTATATGAAGCGTATTAAATTTACATCTCCCTAATTTTTTTATTTTTTAACGTATAAAATAAATAAAACCACTGTTTTGTTGCGTCAATCCCTGTAGTATCCGCATCTTTTACCAGAATTTTTTAATATACAGATACAGAGTAGGACAAAAAATATATATTTTTATGGAAATACCTGTAAATTAAAACAAAAAATGTATTTGTCCTTACACTCAGAAGTAGCAAAAAGTAGCAGGGCGATTGTTAGTACAAAAACTGATAAAGAAAAGGGTAAAAAAATCTTTAACAAAAGTAGCGAGACTTTGCATTGGAAACACAACAATAGCTTTTATTCCTTAAAGTCTTTTTCTTTTTTTTTTTAATAAACTAGGCTAATAATAAACTTAGTAAATTAAATGGTATATATTTATGTCTACTTGGATAGGATTATTGGAACTGTGCGGCAAAGCTAAAACACTTTTCATCTAATATTTAATTCTTCTTTGTATGATTTTCATTTATTTTTAAAATACATTTTTTAGTTTCCTAAACGTAATGGAAGTCGTCTAAGCCTTTTATAATTTTTTGTACATGTAGATTGGAGTATCCACTTTATAATACACAGTATGAGCCATTAAAATTTTAAAGTT
Source organism: Listronotus bonariensis (assembly GCA_014170235.1). NCBI lineage: Eukaryota > Metazoa > Arthropoda > Insecta > Coleoptera > Curculionidae > Listronotus > Listronotus bonariensis. Next base: position 8,128 of record JACEGR010004772.1, on the reverse strand, counting down.
GCTTCTTGGCCAAAATAATAGACGTCAATCCCATAGTGCGACGCTAAAAAGACAAGATTAATATGACAAAACTTTAGTTAAACCACGGACTGACACGATATTGTAAAACTGACTATACGAAATACTTACCACGACCTTTATAAAACTTGTTTAAGGAAAAAACAAAACATGTCCCATCCCTCTAGAAAAGTACATTAATCAAAAATTGATGAGCAAGTTACACACGAAAGACGTTTTTGGCAATTTATCATCGTAGATTTGAAGTTACAAAAAAGAAAATTTAGGGTTTATTACTGCAGTCCTTAAGGAGAATAGTTGATGGAGTATTACGTAAGATTGCGTACTTAAACGACCCCTGCCGAATAAAAATGAGAAATACCATTAGAATTCTAAGAGGATTCTGTCTGTCGTCGAAGGGGTGGGAATAAAGTATAAATGCTACATTTGTGCAAAACTTTTAACATATTAAATTGGGTGGTTCATTATATTCTATTCTGGTCATTACTACATTCTGTGAAAATAGTATAAAGTATTGTTACAGACTTTCAAAAATGTGTTTAGAGAATTTTTAGAGGTTTAGCATCATTTAATTTAGTTTGTTAATTTATTTAAATAATTTACCTTAATTTTTCCAAGTTCTTTCATCACTTTCAAAGGTTTCCGAAAACGCCCGAATTATCCATTGAGAACTTTTATGCCATCCTGTACTATGGAATTTTCGCGATATTTCTCCAAGATTCTAGATCATTCTTTACTCTTCCACATACTATAAAAGGGCGATGGGAAACCTCCGATCAGTTAGTATAGATTCGACTTTTGTGGTGTAAACTTCGAGACATTGACAAGTAAAGATTTTGTCGTTGTAACCATAGTTACGTTGGATTGTTAATAAAGGTATAAAAACGAAAGCACGTGTTTTTATACGAGGTGTTTTGGAACAGTATTTTATTTATACTGGGTGACACAGGATGTTCTTACCCCCCACCTTTTTCTAATTTTCAATAGAGATCAATAAATTTTTACATCAATATAATAAAGGCATAAATTGACATTTTTTGTTATTATTACAAAACTTAAAATCACGTTCGATTTAACCAAAAGTACCTTATTTTAAATAAAAGTTCCTACTTTTTCCTAAATGGTTTTTCTATTGGCGCGGGTAGATTTTGGCGGCCTTTCGTAACCTTCAACTTGGCGAATTTTGCGTCGGAACTTGGGCTTACACCCGTACAAGATCCAACTGACCCAGGAACTTTAAGTTCATGACCATGGACAGCGCCGTTTGTTCGCTAACTGGGTTTCGAATCGTTTGGAAGTGAACCCCAATTTTGGCCGAAAAATAATCTTTAGTGACGAGGCGCATTTTTGGATGACCGGGTTAGTTTTATCTTTGGACAAACCACAAAGGCTAAAAGCCTAAATACTAACGTACCGTGGGTGTCTTAAGCGAGGTAAGAGGGAGTTTGTTGACACGGGACTAAAATACTTGAAGATTTGGGGGAAAGGAAAGACCTCCGCGAGCAGCAGGTTCCACAATCTAGGGATAAAAGAACGAACAAAGTGGGAAGTTCGGGGCCTGTCCAGTTGGACCGTATAGGGATGCATACGCGCGGAACCACGAGTTTCTCTGTTGGGAACCGTGAGTGGAGGAACTATACTGGACAATCCTTCAGAGCAGAAGCCATGGAAGTACCTATAAAAAAGCGATAAATCCCCACAGCCCGTTGATGGGCAAGAGCCTTCCTGTAAGTGAAGGGTCATTTATAAGACGAATAGCTCTTCTTTGAATAGAATCAAGAATGCTTAGGGTTGTAGGGGACGCCATGCCCCAGATATGAGAATAATATTCCAAGGGAGGTCGGATTTGGGACACAATATTAACAAGCAAACTTGCCGTATATGGAAAGACATCAACCCACGCAAGGCCCACCAGGTGATAATGCATCCTTAAAAAGTTACCGTTTGGTGTGGATTTGGGCCGGCGCGGCGGCGTCATTGGTCCGTACTTTTTGAAAGCGACGTTGGTAGGGCGGTCACCGTTAACAACGAGCGCTACAGAACGATGATAACCAATTTCTTATAGCTCAAAAACCCTTTATATTTGTATTTATCATGTCGGTGATAGACGGCGTTTTCACACACACCGAAAATCTCAGCGCCGGACACGTATTCGGTACCGTATAATATTGCTTTTTGCACATACCGGCCTGTCGGTGCCGGTATCAATTTATTATGTATTTATAAGTGGTGAAAGAATGATCTGCGCTAGTGATCACCTTCTTGCGCTATTATATCTAAGAAGAAAGCACCGAAAAGGCAACAAGACCTTTGTCATTTTGTAAAAGCTGAAAGTTTGTCAGCGCATTATACCAACATAGGCAAAAGCGATGGGAGACTATGAAATTTGACTGGTAGTGGCTTTGGCAGATACCAGGAACCAGAGGTTAATAAATCAAAACTTAACTCTTGTAAAAGCTTTATTTTATATTGTGTTAGGTACTTTGGTACCTATTAGAAACTATTTCTTTAGTCGCCAGAAAATTTTGACAGTTCCAACCCGTTGGAAAAACCAATATTCCTATTATTTAACAAGATATATAAAAAGTCTTATACAGTGCATTTCTTTAATGTCCCTTCGCCTTTTATTTTTGAACATATTAATTTAAAAAGGTAAACTAAAGGATATGAAATTGATTCATAAATACTATATTTTAGAGTAAAATTGACAAATGAATACTTCGATCAATGACGGCTGGGCGCCATCTTGGAAAAAAAAGGTGAATGAAAAGAAAAGTTTTGTGGCAGATTATTTTAAAGCTCCCGACGAGTACTTTATAACGCTAAAATATAAAGTCAATATCTTCACCTTATACAAAATGGCGGTACTTTTACTTCAATACCTGATTTGGATGGCCATATCTCCCAAACTTATAAAGTTAGATGTACCTAATGTGGTGTTTTCTTAAAGCTTCTTAAAAGATCTTTTTAATGGTAATACTTGTGATAATAAACAAGGTAGAAAAAAAAATATATTTTTTTTAATGAAGCACCCTGTATAATATATTACCATTAAACAGATCTTTAAAATATCATATTCATATTCATATTCAAACAGCCGCCATTTTGAAATTTTTATCTGTTAATTTCACTCTAAAATATCCTATTTATGCATCAATTTTATATTACAAAATTTTATCTTTTTAAATTGATCTGTTCTAAAAATAAAAGAGGTAGTAAAGAAATGCACTGTACAAGATTTGTAGGGAGTCCTAATGCAATGCGTCGAAAGCAGACGGTCTAACGACTGCCGGCATGTAAACAATTCGGATGGGATTACTCGTGGTTGCTTTGTTGTTGCTTTACTGGCCGATATACCTTTTAATTCAGCTAAACGTGTATATCCACTTAAGTAAAAAAAATTATAATTTTCATCAATTTTTATCAATAGAATTAACTATTCCTGCAAAGGTAATAATATTGTTTGTCTGTTCTAGACATGGGCGCCGCCAGAACTTTTATGGGGTGCAAAAAGTTTGGAAGCAAAAAAGTCTTAACCTACCAAAACGTGCTTTTTTAAACATGTTCTGTTAAATTCAAAGTCGCGAGAAATTGACAAGCCAGAAGGGTGCAAGTACGCCCCCTTGCACCCCCTTCCAGCGCTTATGGTTGTAGATACTTGTTTTCTATCTTATTCACTTTCTAATCAATACAGCGCTACCGACAAGTTTTGAAAGATAAGTAGAATGCCTTTGGGAAAAGTGTTACAGTAGATAATACAGAAAATAAATTGTATTTCTTGTACTATTGCTAAATTTGGCTTTCCTATTTCTATTAAAAAAATATATAAAAACGAATAGGATTTATTGACAAATAACAAAAAATGAATATATAAATAGCGTTTAAATAATCTGATAATTAATATAATAATCCTATTTGGTATATAATATTTTTTTTTATACAGGCTGCCCGGAAAATACGCGTCAGGATTTCTATGGCCGATTCTGCTCGAAAAATTAATGCAACAAACTTTTTCATTAAATACTCAGAATTAACGGAGATACAAAATATTGAAGAAACATTTTTATTTCTATTTTTTTATAACTTTTTTTCAGTGTACTGATTTTTATCAAATTTTGCGAACATATCACTAGTGATTCTTTGTATTTGCTTTATTAATTTGATGCCAGTAGTCAATGCCAAAGGGCCTAAAGTGTCCTTCACTTTAGAAAAATGACTTAGAACTGTTTTGTTTGAATCGTTTTATAAATTTGAATATAGAATTTATAAGGAGCATCAAAATATCCTTTAAAAAATCAACATCCTGTATCTTCGTTAAATTTCGAGTTTTCGAAAAAATTGTATAAAAGTCTGTTACATTATTTTTTTGTGCAGAATCGCCCACAGAAATCCTGACGTGTAATTTCCTGACACTCTGTATGGATTACTTAATGTCGTTAACATTGAAATACTTAGTAGTTTAAAAAGTGGTACGTTTAAGACATACCGGGTGACAACGAAATTACTATCCAGCAATTTATTTCCTTCAGTTTAACCGTATAGTTTTTAAATTTGGGGACCCCATATTTTATCACCGATGCTAATTTTAGATATAACACCATCTGTGTATTACTTCTGGTTTAACCGCAAGGGATATAAACTTTAAAATTTTAAACGAAACAGAATGTATATTTTCTAGGATTTAAATTCTAAAGGTTATTTCTGAAATAAAACCTTTAATATATCCATAACCTAACTTTTTTGGTTTTGGCGTTTGAAAATGCCCAAATAAACGCATATGCTGTTTCATAGGAAAACAAATGAATATTACAAAAACCTAGAATGCCTAAAATAGTTCTTTTAAAAGACTCTACCTTTAGAGACCATTATAATTCTACTTTGTGTAACCGAAAGTGCTGTAAAATTTAAACTTCTAAATATGATAACCCTAATAATTTTAATGAAACACCCTATATATTTTTTTAGATTTAAATTCTTTAAGCCATTCCTGATACCATACATAATATACCCATAACATTTTTTTAAGTTTTAGAGAAAACGGCGTTTAAAAGGTCCAGAGGATGACACAATATCCATGAAACAGTTTATTGTAAAGTCGTTCGGGCTGTTTAAACTCCGTTTTCTTTAAAAATAAAAAAGATAGGGTATGCATATACTAAAGATATTATGTCAGAAATAAATTTAAATTTTAGAAAATATACAGTTTCATTTAAAATAATAAAGTTAAACCAGAAGTAATAGGCAGAAACTATCCAAAACTGGCATCATATGATATACTATTAGATTCTAAAATTTCAAAGGTATATTATTTCACTGAAGAAAATCACATGCTGGATAGTAATTTCGTTGTCACCCGGTATATCTGTACGGTTTTATTTTTTATTTTTTATTGGAAAATCTTTCCTTAAAATTTTGTCGGTAGGGTTACTGCACACCCTGTATATTAAAAAAAATGTTTTGTTTATGTTTATTTTATTTCTAAAATACTCACATACACTCAATTTGTAATTTTAACTGACGACTAAATGGCTTACCTGGAAAAAAAATGAGTATTAAAAATGGGTATAAATAGTACGTACAATATTACAATATTAAGAGTTTTATCCAAACAATAATAACTACAGACAGGAAAATACATTTAAGGTGCTCACATAAAGATGTCGCGTTATGAATAAAGAAATATTTTTTGTTTAAATTTTTAAAACGATTTTCACAGTATAAATAAAACTTGGCCAACTCAATTTTCTCATATAAACGCTTCTTTTGAAACGTAAAGTAGAATTTAGCTGCGAAAAAGCCAGAGGCGTCATACAAATAAAGACGGCAATCGACTATTTTTTTCTAATCGCGTCGTTTAAATAATGTGCGAGCAACAAAAAGGGGAATAATCACAAAGTACGACAGAACTGATAAATGCGTGGCTTTTTCTTACCTAAATCATAGTCTACAAGTTATAATTATACAGTGTGTCCGCCTAAGTTCTCTACATATGAGAAACTTTTTTCTTTTTCATTTTACGAAAAAATTTTTTCTTTAGAAAAAGTTCTGCATGGTTTAAAACCTAAAAAACGAGCATTACATATTTATTTTTTTAGTAGTATATGAGGTATCTCAAAAAATATGAATGTTTTTCAAATAATACACAAATAAAATATTAAAAACTGTTACCAGTTACCTGCAATTATGTATTTTGAACACTGAGTTTTCGCCAAAAATGTATACCTCTTGATTATTTTTTTGGACGACTAGCAGGAGATTTTGTAAATAATTTAATTAGTGGGATTAGTTAATCATACTCTTCAATTATATGGTTTGAATAGGAGGTACAGGACATTTTATTTAAGGGGAAAACGGCATTTTTTTTTACTTTCTCCGTATATTTTAAAGACACTTAATGTATTTTAGCTGGTAGAATTTAAAAATCGTAATTAAACAAAAATTACCTGAAAAACAAAAGACTTACATGCAATACATGTTGCAAAATTATTTAATATAACATTTTTTGCCCTATGATAAATTCTTAGTATTTTTTACCAAGTCTATCTTTAACTGTTTTCGGGTTATTAACGCTTAAACATTCACATTTTCGGCTTATAATATTTAATTAAATATACCAATATAAAATAAAGGTAATGCAGGTCTTATGCAATCTTTACCTTTAAGTACATTTTATATTGGTTTTTTATAATGAATTAATCTGTAAGAATAAAAAACTACAGATGGTAACGCTTTATTACAAATCTGTAAGAAAATGCCAGTGAAACAAAACGAGGATTATGAAGAACTAAAATAAAATCTCTTAGTAGGTAATAAAAAATTTAATGACTTTAAAGTATCAGGGAATATCCTGCGTTAACTTTATTTTATATTAATATACTACTTTAATTAAATAATATAAGCCGAAAATGTGACTGTATAAGCTTAAATAACTCAAGAACAGTTGAAGTAAGACATATAGTACCCACCCCTATTAGAAAACCCTCAGAAATGGCCATAGAATCAAAAATGTTATGATAGTTATGGTGTTCCATTTAAAAATCGCAAAATGTATGACGTAAGTCTTTTGTTTTTTATGAAATTGTTTTTTATTGCGATTTTCAAATTGTCCGAGTTAAAATACATCTATTGGCTATCTTAAATTTTTAAAATATCAGAAAATACACCGTTTTTCCTCCTAAATGGAACACCCTGTACAAATATAAAGTATTATTATAATTTTCCGTAGAAACAGAAACTACAATAAAAAAATTTGAATTTATTAAATAAATATAGTAAAAAAAAACTTAAAAACCGGGTTTTTAAAACTATATATATTTACAAAATAGTTTCTTAAAATGGCTTTTAAGCAAAAATATTTAAGTTTCTTACAAAAATCGCATTTGGCTTTTGTGAAAAAAGGCCAGCAATAAAGCAGGGATCTGCTTAACAATTTATAGAATCAGGTCGACTAAATAGAGTAGAAGCCATTTTGTAGCATTTTTCATTAGCTTAAAAGTCAGAAGATCTGATTTAGGAAAAAAGGTTTTATTATTTTTGGGCAGGATTAAATTATGCGACTATGTAATTTATCTATTATAAAATATTGGATGGTTTTCGTGTTTGCTTAGTCTTAAGATGAAAAAAAAATCGTCATTACGCATTGGATTGTCCGACCTATGTTTTATTACCTTCTGTTGGCCAAAATTTTAAATAAAAGCCAACGGTGTCATCTTATCACTAAATTTAAGAAGTGATAAAAATGAATTTTAATTTTCAAACTTATATTTTAGAAGCTTTTAAGTAAAGAAAAACTAAAGGTTACATTTTTTACTAAAAAGAAAATACAGTGTCCACGAATGGACTTGCCTATACCTGTAAATGTTTATATTTTTAATATATCAAAAAAGTTACTTTTCAAATTTTATTTTTTTGACTGAAATGCTAGAAACTATAATAAAAATCGCCGTATGATATACAGGGTGGTTTAAAATCGTAAAAATAATATTAAAAAAAAAAATATCAGAAACACATATTTCTGACACTACCCACTTAAGGTACGCACACATACGTCAGCATCGAACGGACGGTACGGATCGGAAAAAATGGTTTAGGTGAAATTAAACACACACAC
>JACEGR010004771.1:0-82535 GCA_014170235.1 Listronotus bonariensis | reverse complement strand
CTTTAATAGTCTCAAAGATATGGCCCCTTAAATCTAAAAAAGTACGTAGGGTGTTCAGTAAGTTTTGAGATACTTTGTATTATAATATTTTATAATTATATAATATAATTTATAACTAAACGGTGCAGGAAAGTAACATTGATGTTTTTTGTTTGTACATGTCATGACATGTCGTAGTCCTATATAGTTATTAGTAAACTATCAGTTTTGCGCCAGTTCGTGTCCAGCGATTTTAGCGCAATGGCGTCGTGGACGACTATCGAGTGCCGTGTAATTAAAATACAACTTTTTACGTGGGGTATCTCAAGAACAGTGTTTAAAAGAAATGAAGCCTATACTTGGTGATGACTGTCCATCTCGTGCGACCATATACAGATGGTACAAACAATTTCAGCGGGGCTCGTTTTCGCTTGAAGACGCCTCACGCTCAGGTCGACCGTGTGAAGTAGTTACCCCAGAAAATATATCTGCCTCCAAAAGCTAAAGAAACAAACCGACGAATTACTTATCGACAGTTAGAAGAGACATTGAACATTAGTTTAGCAACATTACACACGATCATACATGAGCACTTTGGTTTTAGAAAAATTTGTACTCTTTGGGTTCCACACAAGTTAACTCCCGAGCAGCAGACACAAAGAGTGAATTGGTGTAAAAAAATGATGTCCAAATTCCAGGAGGGTAAATCTAAAGACATAGTGTCAATCGTCACGGGAGATGAAACTTATCTTTATTATTACGACGTCCCAACTAAACAACAGAATAAGATATGGGTTCTCGAAGGTGAAGAAACTTCGACCGAAGTTCGCAAATCAAGATCTGTAAAAAAATAATGATAGTTGTTTTCTTTGGTTCAAGAGGAATAATTAAACGTGTTGTGCTTCGTTGAACAGAAGACCGTAAATGCTCTCTGGTACACTACAATATGCCTTTCAAAACTTATAGAAAAGTTAAGAGTGATTTGCCCAAACTCGCAACTCGCTAGCTGGTACCTTCATCATGACAATGCCCCACCTCATTGAGCTGAACTTACCAGTCAATTTTTGACAGATGCAGGCTTGAGACTTTTGGAACATCCGCCTTATAGCCCCGACTTGGCGCCGTGTGACTTTGGGCTGTTTCCTTTTCTCAAAGAGCCAACTGGAAGGACAAAAGTTTAAAACTGAAGACGAGCTACTGGAGGCCTGGGATAAAATATGCGCTGAATCTTCAAATGAAAAGTGGAAAGCTATTTTCAGTGACTGGTTTGTTAGAATGGAAAAGTGTATTCAATGTGGTGGAAATTATTTTGAAAAAATCAAATAAGTGTACGTATATCTCAAAACTTTTTGAACTCCCTACGTACTTATAATATATTTTGGAAAAAGTTCAGTTCTGTTTAAATCTATGTGACCAAAATTGGCAAACTAAGAGAAAACATATCTACCCATATGCCCCTTAAAAATAAAAAAGATGGGGTCAACAGATTATATGTTCTTAAAGTTAAAAACTTTGCTAGTTTAATTTGGCCCACACTGTATTTAAATAGCTTAATAAATCTTTAACAACATATTATTAGTAGCTAAGCTAATAAATCACTTAAATTCAAATTTGTTTAGCTCAGTTTAGACAAGGCCTCCTTTGAGATTATATTGTAAGGAAGCCAAAATCCTTTCAGAAACCTGCCATCGTCATATTGCATTTTGATGCAATACATTATACAATATCCCCTTATGGGGTAAACTGTATGCAGGTATAATGGAAGGAAAAATATACAGTGGACTGGGTTAAAAAAATTAACTATTTTGTTTTTTAAAAAATATCGAAAATATTGTTTAGGATGACAAAAAGAAAATATCGTAAAAATCTGAGCTCTTAATATTATTATTTAGAGGTTTATCTACTTTATTTTAGAATTTTTATTATATTTAACTATCCAGGTAAAAATACGTAGGGTGTTCAGAAAGTTTTGAGATACTTTGTAACTAAACGGTGCAGGAAAGTAACATTGATGTTTTTTGTTTGTACATGTCATGACATGTCGTAGTCCTACATAGTTATTCGTAAACTATTAGTTTTGCGCCATTTCGTGTTCAGCGATTTTAGCGCAATGGCGTCGTGGACGACTATCGAGTGCCGTGCAATTTTGAAATACAACTTTTCACGTGGGTTATCTCAAGAACAGTGTTTAGAAGAAATGAAGCCTATACTTGGTGATGACTGTCCATCTCGTGCGACCATATAAAGATGGTACAAACAATTTCAGCGGGACTCGTTTTTGCTTGAAGACGCCTCACGCTCAGGTCGACTATGTAAAGTAGTTACCCCAGAAAACATATCTGCCGTCCAAAAGCTATAGAAACAAACCGACGAATTACCTATCGACAGTTAGAATAGACATTGAACATTAGTTTAGCAACATTACACACGATCATACATGAGCACTTGGGTTTTAGAAAAATTTGTACTCTTTGGGTTCCACACAAGTTAACTCCCGAGCAGCAGACACAAAGAGTGAATTGGTGCAAAAAAATGATGTCCAAATTCCAGGAGGGTAAATCTAAAGACATAGTGTCGATCGTCACGGGAGATAAAACTTATCTTTATTATTACGACGTCCCAAACTAAACAACAGAATAAGATATGGGTTTTCGAAGGTGAAGCAACTCCGACCGAAGTTCGCAAATCAAGATCTGTAAAAAAATAATGATAGTTGTTTTCTTTGGTTCAAGAGGAATAATTGAACGTGTTGTGCTCCGAGAACAGAAGACCGTAAATGCTCTCTGGTACACTACAGTATGCCTTTCCAAACTCATAGAAAAGTTAAGAGTGATTCGCCCAAACTTGCAACTCGCTAGCTGGTACCTTCATCATGACAATGCCCCACCTCATCGAGCTGAACTTACCAGTCAATTTTTGACAGATGCAGGCTTGGGACTTTTGGAACATCCGCCTTATAGCCCCGACTTGGCGCCGTGTGACTTTGGGTTGTTTCCTTTTGTCAAGAGCCAACTAAAAGGACAAAAGTTTAAAACTGAAGACGCGCTACTGGAGGCCTGGGATAAAATATGCGGTGAAATTTCAAATGAAAAGTGGAAAGCTATTTTCAGTGACTGGTTTGTTAGAATGGAAAAGTGTATTCAATGTGGTGGAAATTATTTTGAAAAAATCAAATAAATGTACGTATATCTCAAAACTTTTCGAACACCCTACGTAATTATATGCAAAATTAAATTGGCTACGAAAAACCTCTTATTGAAAATTTTTGCCAGACCAACCGTTTTCGAATAGTCAGGCTTTAAACCTTGACATATTTATTAGATTTACCTTTTTTTTTTAATTTTGTAACTAACAAAAAAATAAATATACCGGGTGTTGCTCCGTCGAGCGGGACATAGGGAATCTCATGTAAATTTTGAAGTGGTCCAATATTGGCTCCCCTAATTATTTTAGAAGAAAATATAAGATGGATTTTTTAAAGAGCACGAAAAGTTGTACCCAGTGTACAAATTTCAGCTCTTCTCAGTCCGCCAGCTAAGAGATAAATGCTAAAATAAGTTACGAATCTCTTATCTTCTTACCCGCCTTGTATTATTAGAAGTTTATAATAAAATACTAGAAAAATTATTTAACCTCTTACTCTTAAGTTGTCAAATCAAGAAAAAAATCACCATTATAAAATGGTTTTACCAGGGAAATAGTTATCGAAGAGTAGCGGACATGTTTGCAGCCTATTTTCTCAATAGGCCAATACCAAGTAAATCGACAATAGAACGGACGATAAAAAATTTGAAACTACAGGCACAGTAATCAATATTTGCAAATGTGAAGAAAATCGACGTGATCTTTCGCCAAACGATTTTTTTCTATGGGAACATTTAAAAACTAAGCTACCAATAAAAATTATGAAAATTTAGTCCAGCTAAGGAATGCTATTTCCGCTGAATGTGCCAGAATATGGATGTACCAACTAGCCAACGTAAGAAATGAGTTTTATATTCGTTTGGGTTATTGTCTGGCAGTTAATGGAGGAATATTTAAGCATTTGATTAAATCCTGATATTTTCGTCATAAATTGATTTCTAAATGTAGAAAAATTTGTTTTATTGTCTTGCGTAACTGTGAGTGCATGTGTTGGAATTAGCTGTAAACTAAAATGAAATGTGAGGATTCTTTTTAAAATTCCCGTATAAAATTGTTCAGTTTTGGCAATGACATTATAAATTAATGATCTAAATTGTCACTGATAAATCGATATGGTGTTTTTATTATTGATTTCTAAAGTACAGGGTGCATAATGAAATACTACGTTGCAGAAGTATTAAGCAGTTTACTCTTTACTGGTTGGTTGAAAAATACTCAAATTTTCATTTTGGGTGGAACTTACTATGCTCTTCAATAAATCCTAATAGCATTTTTTTCTAAAATAATTAGGGCAGCCAATATTTGACTACTTCAAAATTTACATGGGATTCCCTATGTCCCGCTCGACGGAGCAACACCCGGTATAGAGTGTGTCTACGGATGGACTTTACAATAGGACAAATACACCAAAAATTTTAAAGGCTTAAAAAAGTTGTGTATGGCAACGGCTTTTGCTTGTTAAAAAACAAGATTTACGTTGGGAAATTTGTTTTGTTTTGTACAGAGGCTCCAAAAACTACAGAAATCTAAACATGGACCAAGAAAAACTACCTTCTCTTTAATAATTTAGCAAAATATTAAATAAATAAATAATAGTTTAAAAAACTAAAAAACACGCTTTTATATGCAACCGAACTAAAAATTAGAAAATAATTTTTCATTAAAAAAAAATATTGTCACTTCAGAGTAAAAAAGCGTGGGGTGCTTAATATATTAAATGTTATAATTATTATATTTGCCAATATCTATGAGGGAAAAGTTATGAAAAAATAGTAAAATGCACCCCACGCTTTTTACTCTGAAGTGACAATATTTTTTTTAATGAAAAATTATTTTCTAATTTTTAGTTCGGTTGCATATAAAAGCGTGTATTTTTAGTTTTTTTAAACTATTATTTATTTTTTATTTTTAGTTCGATATGCATGTATGTATGTATGTATGTAAAATGCTCCAGTTTATTCACTAAAAATTCCTTCGCCATTTTGTCAAGAGTAGCTAAAGTTCCTGAGAAAGTTTGGGATGTTGCCAAAAGATGGCAACACAGGTGTTGTTTTTATAATATAAAGGAATTTTTTTATCCTGGCGATCCTAACCAGGATAACGGGATACTGTTTGCAGATTATTGCATTGTCATGGGTCCTTAATACGTGTGCAAAGTTTCAAAGAAATCGAATAGCTGGAAGTTGGTAAAAATTAGGCTCAAAGATTCCGTTACATAGATAGATAGATAGATAGATAGTTACAACCCAAGTTAATAAAAGCGTGTTAAAAAAGGTTTTTAGAATTGAATGAGGATCATATATCTGAAATTTTACATAAAATATACAAAATTTTGGTTTTAGGGTCATATTTTTTATAATCGTTTTTTTTTTCACCTTTTATACGTAATGTATTTACCTTGTTTTAATACAACACAATTCTTAAAGTTTGTCAAATATACTACAAACACAAACAAAATACTACAAAAATGTAAAAACAGGTAAATTATGTAAAAAAGGTGTAAAACATGATTAAAATAATATAATACCATTTTATTTTTACTATTTTTTTTTGTTTCTTTTATGTAAAATTTTTAAAACCGAATCCTCATTTTATTCTCAAAACCTATTTTACTAAACATTTTGCTAAATTAGTAAAAATAAAGATAGTTTTCTCTTGGTCCATTTTAACATTGTGGTACTTTTCAGAGCCCTTGTACAAAACAAAACACATTTCTCAAGGTGAATCTTGTTTTTTAACAAGCAAAAGCAGTTGCCATATACAATTTTTTTGAACATTTAAATTTTTAGTCCATTTATCCTATTGTAGTAAATTTTGTTCTTTTAATAGTATATTACATTACTTTTAATAGTATATTACATTACAAGTGTGGAAAATGACTAATTTCACACGAGTGGGAATATTGTAGCACGAGGCGTTAGCCGAGTGCGACAAACCCACGAGTGTAAGAAAGTCATTTTCACACGAGTACTGTACACTATTTTTCCTACGACCACAAATTATTCACCAAAAAATAAATAAATTAAAGTTTGTCTGTTCAGAAAAAATAAAAAACAATTGAGAACTTTGCAACACTAGGGTGATATTTACTTTGCAACACTAGTGTGATATATACTTTTCCTCACTGCTATATTATACTGTTTTGACAATATTTTTACATCGAAAATCACCTACCTAGAAGCATTATATAACTTTTATCATTTTGGAATTTAAAAAGGCCCTCACTTAATAAAAATTGTATGGTTTTGTTAGGTAATAACGCTAATAGTTTAATACGGTTTTCTGCTATTATAAGTGTTTTTTAAAAATTATCGATTCTTACATATTTTAGACACTCTTCTAAATAAAACGTAAGTGGTGCATATCCAAAATATTCCGTTTTTTAAAAAATATCAGTAAATAAACTTACGGGACCGGGGAGTGAAAAGGGGTGCTGGGTGGGGTAAAATTGGTAAAACGAGTTAATGAAACTGAACATCACATATAAAATTAAGTAAAAATAACAGTTTTTCCTCATATTTTTAAGAAAAAATATAAAAAATATGAAAATTGTAAATGTATAACCTAAAGTCCTAAAAGTAAGGAAAAAACGACTACCAAACGTCAGTTACCATGCAAAATATGGAAAGCATTTGGCAACGTCGGAAGGGTCTGATTCTATTTATGAATGGATAAAAGAAAGTGGATTCATAAAGTGTGTATTAGCCTTAGGTTTAATTAGGGATTAAAAAAAAAAGAGTTAACTAGTTGTTTGAGTACACGAAGAAAGAGAGGAAGGAATTTGATCTATAGGCTTTTTTTCTCTGGCGCTTTAGGTCGAACGGTCAAGCGGCAAGGCTGCCTCTATAAAGTACGTGCTCAAAGGTAGAAGGGAGATTTTTAATTTGATCTACTTACCTGACAACACTGTGCCAGTCAGTGAAAGTTGTTTTTTGTGGTTATGTCTATTTTCGTTTATGTTTTTATTTTTTCGTAAATTTTAATAAATATAAAATAAGATTATTTTCGCTAATTTGGGTTCTACCGTTTAAGGTAAATAAAAAGTTTTTTTACTGTCACTACAATAAATATGTCACTTGCAAAACCAATAGCAGTTTTTAGAATGACATCATAATATGTATCACACCAGTATTGTAAAGTACTTTGCAACACTAGTGCTGTAAAGTACTTTGCAACACTAGTGTGATATAACGCATTTTCTATGCATGAAATCAGTGTGCTATTTGCTATTTTCACAAGTGGTCGTAGGAAAAAGTTATTTACAATTTAAGTTAAAGAACAAAAAAATGTTTTATTTGTTGTTAAACCAAGTTTTTACCCAATGGAACAAATTAATATATTGCATTATCATCATTAGAGACATTTTGCACCTCTTAAAATAACAGACGTTTTTTGGCCTCCTTATGGTTATCGTTATTAAACATAATGATTACGGCAGCAGTTTTAGACAGAGATTTTGCAGCCTCTTTTAAGAAATATATCTTGCGTCTGCGCTTTCGACACATAATCGTATTTTTGCCTGTGGTTCACCCATTTTAAAGTTAACGAAAAATCAGTATTTACTTTTATTCTTCATAAGATATAAATTCATATTTTAATATATGCAAACACTTCTGTTGATTTCGTTTTTTAATGTAGATGCAAACAATACAGTATAAGCAAAACACAAAAAGTAAGGTTAGGTTTGGTTGTAGAATAAAAAGCAAGTGTGCCAGATTGTAACATCTAAATTAATTACTGATTTAGAATATCCGTAAAAGTGCAAGTCCGTTTTAATTTCTTAACACTATTTGATTTTTATTACTGCTATAGATTTTTCGCTAATTAGAGCCTATGTATAAATGATATTTTAATTAATACGGCATTAAAATTTTAACCTTTTAAATAATTGATACATATTAAAATTTCTACAATCCGGCAACCACGCAGTTTAACAATAACGATAACGATAACAATAAGCTCTTTGGTATTCATCCGTAATTAAAGGAGTCCGGTATGGTTAATAACAATAACCACAACGGAATTGCAAAATAAGGAGTGCAAAATGTCTCTATTATTTTATCAATCCTATCGCTTAAAATATCCTAATTTCATAATAATCCAAATCTATTTTAGGTTAATAGCTAAATCTACGTTTAAATATAACAAATAGCTATAAACCGAAAATAAGCTTGGATTTATTATGAAAATTTAGATATTTTAAGTAATAAAATTATTAAAATTATGAGTTTTGATTATGTAATATGTAAATTTATTTCAATAAGTAAATAAACAACAAACAAAATTGTAATTTATTTTTGTTCTTTAACTTAAAGTGTGAATAACTTTTAAAAGAACGATATTAGCTTTGTTCGCGGGTCTAGTAATGAACTGATTCTGAAGCAGAACCGAACTGGTTTAGAATTGTTTCAAAGCGCATGTCTAGTTATTTATTAGTTTGGAACTTTTATTTACCGCGAACGATTTTCTATACAGCTGAGGATGTATTCTAACCTAGCCTTTTGGTTAGGATTTTTCATGGTTAAATTGGATACTACACAAAAAAATTAAATTCAAACAAAAAGGTAAATTGTTATACTGTCGAAAGCCACTCGAGGTCTCTCGGCGGAAGACGAGGGATTCCCTGCCTCCTCTCGTTTTTAACATATGTATGTGTACTTAACTAAAGATAAAATTTAAACAACAAGAAATGGTAGAATCTTGTAATATTGTCTATATTTTTTAATTAAATCTTTATTTATTTTATTGCATACATACATTCATACGGAATACAATTAAAAATCCTTTGTTTATATACGCTCAGAATCACAAAAATATAAAAAAATACTCAACAGATATATTAACCCGCATAAAAGTGGCAGAAACTAATAAACTGTAATACAACGGTTTATTTCTTTACCACAAAAACAGAAAACAGCTGACCATGTCGACAATACGCATGAAATTCCGAACTGAACTTTTAGTTCCAACAAAAATCCCAGGACTGCTAATCAGGTTACGAACCGGTAACGAACTGATTCCACTGTAACCCGCGAACACAGAACTGTTACTAAAAATTCAGGATTTTACTAACCGCGAACGCTGCTTTTTCACAGCGCATGCGAATAGTCCCAGAACCGGTTCAGAATCGAACCCGCGAACAAAGCTATTATGTGAAAACA
Organism: Listronotus bonariensis; assembly: GCA_014170235.1. Lineage (NCBI taxonomy): Eukaryota > Metazoa > Arthropoda > Insecta > Coleoptera > Curculionidae > Listronotus > Listronotus bonariensis. The sequence goes on along the minus strand of JACEGR010004771.1, from coordinate 73,251 downwards.
TTAGAATACCTTTTTTGTAGAGCATTAAATTTCCTTTAAAAATCCATGTTGCTTTTTTCTTTATATTTATTTTTTTGTAAGTTCGCGAAATCCATTAACTCGCAAATTCTTAGGTACTTAGAAAAACATAAAATTTTACATGACAGGCAATACGGATTTCGTCACAAGAGATCTACAGCAGATCTTCTTTCCTTCGTTTCACACAACTGGAACAAGTCTCTTGAGTTTCTATGTGAGTCCCAGATCGTTGCTCTTGATATATCTAAAGCTTTCGACCAAGTCTGGCATGACGCACTTCTTAATAAACTTCCTTCCTACGGTCTTTCAACTAAACTCCGCTCTTGGCTCTCCAGTTATCTTTCTAATCGACGTATATCAGTCATTGTTGATGGCCACTCTTCAAGCTTTCACGAAATTAATGCTGGAGTGCCTCAGGGTTCAGTACTAGCACCAACTTTGTTTCTTCTTCACATCAACGACCTTCTTTCTTCCACAACCAATCCCATTCATAGTTATGCTGACGATAGTACCGTTCACTTCACTTTTCAGGTTCCCAAACCAACCTCTTAACCCGACTTGGAAAGCAAACGCAGAGCGATGCAGATATCTCTTTCACAGGATCTCAATTTGATATTGGATTGGGGCGCCAAAAATCTCGTTTAATTTAATGCATCCAAAACACAATCGTGTTCCTTGTCGCGAAAAAATCATCAAACACTCATTCTTTGCTTATGAGTGGCCAGGTTTTGCAGAGCGGGGACACATTAACCTTGTGGTTATCACATTTGAGAATAACCTTAACTGGCATAAACACATTGTATCTATAGCCACCGCGGCTTCAAAAAAGCTTGGATTTCTTTTCCGAGCCAAAAAGTATTTTTCTCCTTCCAATTTATACACTTTGTATGTGTCCCAAATTCGACCCTGTCTGGAATTCTCATTTCTGGGAATGGCATCCCCTACAACCCCCAGCATTCTTGATGCCATTCAAAGAAGGGCTGTTCGTATTATTAATGATCCTTTACTTACTCAAAGACTTACTTCTCTTGCCCATCGTCGAGCTGTGGGAAATCTATCGCTCTTTATAGATACTTTTACGGCTTCTGCTCCGACGAATTGTCCAGTATAGTCCCTCCTCTTGCAGCTCCCAACAGAGAAACTCGTGGTGCCGCGCGTATGCATCCTTATACGGTTCAATTGGACAGGCCCCGAACTTCCCATTTCGTTCGTTCTTTTATCCCTAGAGTTTCTAGACTGTGGAACCTACTGCCAGCGAAGGTCTTTCCTGCCCCCCAAATCTTCAAGTTTTTAAGTCCCGTGTTAACAAACTTCCTCTTACCCTGCTTAAGACACTTACGGTACGTTAGTATTTAGGCTTTCAGCCTTCATGGATTATCCAAAGATTTAAAAAAAAGCTTTGAATCACCCCGGGATCATTCCCCAAGCCCTTGGAACGACGCGAATTTCGTCCACGTCCATGTCCGCGCTATGTGGGGCTATGTGACGCGCTATTCGGCGCGGCGATTTGTTGCAAGTCTGGACACAGCATTAGTAGTGTTCATATAGTTACTAAGGCCGAGTTTATAAATCAGAATTTAATTTTATTATCAGTATTAGTATGAACCTATCTTAAATTTAGATTTTTTTGGTGGCAATTATTAGTTACATTTAACAAAAAATAAGTAATGAAACTTAAATAAATAGGAGAGTGAATAGAAGAATAAGAGGAGAGATACCGGTTTTAACTTTTTTATGGCACATGAGCAATTAATATTTTTTTTTCCATTTTAGTTTAAAGTTTTGGATTTTAGAGAATTTTAAGGTTGTTCTTGAATCTTGTAACTAATGCTAATACTAATACTAAAATAATTTTTTTATTTATAAACCAGGCCTAAGATTAAATACCAAAAGAATAACATTACCATTACGAAAAAAGTATAGTAAGAACATTTTAAAAGTGCAAATTCGGTACCCTTTAAAAATAATACAAAAAACATAAAAAAGGCCGCATGCAATCGGACTATTTTATACAAACGCACCGCTATCCTTTACAGCGACGCGCCGATACACTATGGGATATAAATCCATTATTTTGGCCAAAAAGCAACTTTTGAAATTTTAATGGCTCATGCTGTGTATTTTAAAGTAGATTCTCCAAACTACATGTACGCAAAATTATAAAAGGATATGACAACTTCTATTGGGGTAATAAGAAACTTGAAAATTTATTTTAAGTAAACATAAATATATAACATTTAATCTACTTAGTTTATTATTAGCCTTGTCTACTAAAAAAGTAAAAGAGTTTAAATAATAAGAGCTATTGTTGTGTTTCCGATGTAGTCTCGCGAAGTCTCGCTACTTTTGTCAAATATTTTTTTACCTTTTTCTTTATCAGTTTTTGTACTTACAATTGCCTTCCTAATTTTTGCTACTTCTGAGTGTAAGGACAGATACAAGATTTTTTTATAATTTACAAGGTTTTTCATTTTAAAATTTAATATGTTTTGTCCTACACTGTATATCCTAAAAGATAAAAGCATTCTTATGAAAGATGTGGATTCTACAGAATCTACCCAACAAAACAGTGTTTTTAATTCATTTTATACGTTAAAAAATAAAAAAGTTGGAAAGATGTATCTCTATTACGCTTCTAAGAATAGTTTAAAATTATTTTTCAGATTTGGATGGTCATATTTCCGAAAATAATTGAGATAGACACATCAAATGTAGTATTTTTTAAAGCATTTTAATAGATTTTTTTGGTGGTGATAAAATATTTAGGGTATTCCTATTTAAATAAATCATACCTATTGTCGTACCCTGTATATCATATGAGATAATAATCATCGGATTACTGATTAGAATACTACCGAATTAACCCAACAAGCTGACTTAGTTTATTTTGTACAATAAAAATAATAATGTTAAGGGGGTGTAAATTTATAATAACATATAATAAGTTTTTGGTTTCCAAAAAGAATTTGTAATAATTTATAATATTTTTCCAATAAAAAGCACCCCATTTTAAGTTAGATTGGTAAGTTTTAGAATTTTGACCAAAAAAATTAATTTCTATCCCATAGTGCGATGACCAGCTGCATCAACCGGCATATCATAAAAGAAATATAGCAAAGGCGGCTGCGAAGTCAAGCATGCCGATTTATTTGCTTTAAACTTTTTGTGATTTAATTTTTCTTATCAAAGAGCACCGAATTTACATTTTTAAACTGTTCCTTCTATAATGCTAATCTAAAGGTAAAAATGTGAATAAATATCTTGGAGGAAAGATTAAAGTTATTATTATTAGATTTTAAAAATATCAATTTCTCGTAAGTATTATGGAAGCAGTTGCAATTAAGATAGATAAACAAATCTTTAAAAGCAATGGTAATTCCGAGCTCGAAACGCGATATATCCAGACTTGCAATAATTAATAGGTACTTACTTTCGAAATATGGCTCCAAATATTATGGTAATAATTTTTTATTAGGCAGTTTATGGTTTTCATGTCGTAAAATAATCATTAAATGAATGGAATCATTAATAAACAGGCAGTGATTCTACAATTTCCACATATTGGGATTTAATAGTGTTTTTTTATGCCATTAGATATTAGATGTTTAATAGTTTTTATTTTATTAGGTTTATTAATGGTTTCTGATATATTAGCAACGTCAAGGACCTAGTTTTAGTTTTTTTTTAATGTTACGATTGTACTTCGCTAAATTGAAAATTTTATGAGCCGTTGCAGCAAAAATATTTATAACAAGGGTAACAACTTGAAAACGAAACAGAGCTTATTTTAGACACACCAGGTCAAATAGGACAAACGCCCGGACCCGTCAATTTTTGATTTTACGGGAAATATTTTTTGCTACTTTCACCCCCTGAACTGCAACCACCTAGCAGGGGTGAGATTTAACCTTAAAATTTTAAATGGACAGAGGGGTCGAGTGATAACTTAACTCTTTGTTTGACCTCCGGACAGTGCGGACGTGCGTAGAGGACTACAAAGTTCTTCCCGGAGTGGCGGCTAGAGGTGTCATACGAACGTTTTTTACCTTAGGGGATGAAGGAAAGATTCACGCTAAATTGACGGCATCTTTTTTCTGGATCTAAGCGCTGTGAGCGAGGATTCCTATAAGCTGATGGTATCCTATTTGGTGGTGAACACGAGGTATTTCTTAAATGGCGGGAAATGGATGGGCGTGCCATGGGAACTGTCAGTAGTGAAAGTGAAGGTTATACGTAACACCAGTAGCAGATCTTGGTTTGACAGCCGACAATTTATGCATTGCATCGATTGTTAAATTATTTGTTTTCTTTTTGGAATTTCTGGGAGCTACGAGCTCGATTATCCAGATTTTCCGCCGACGAAGCCCTGGAAAGCATAGTCCGGAAGGGGAGAGTGGCGGATTGGACCTGAAGGAACCAAAACCAAGAAAAAAATAGAGAGAGAGAGAGAGAGTGATAACTTATGTTGAAGGTCTCTTGACCCTGATTGCAACCAGAGTTTCTTTATGAGAAGGGGTTTAGACATAAGCAAGACCGGGGATAGCTTTTGTCAGGGACGTGAGGGTGTGAGAATTACGATTTCGGTTGGCAGTTCTGTTAAAAGTTGGTAGCATTATCAGCTGATGACAGAGTCGTGCCTTGTCGAAGCTTTGTTTGGTAAAAACTGTGGAAATTTGCTATTTTCATTTTGGTTGTATACTTTGCAAGGATTTCCAGTTGTTAATGTTTTTGGTTAGTTTAGAGACTTCACATATTATTGGTTCGGGCTCGTTTTGTTTTAGAGATTTTGATAGTGTTTAGTCGAATAGTTTTCAGTCATTCGTGTTTTTATATACATATGATACTGATGAGTGTCCGCTAATTAATGGTACACAGAAAAACCACAGATTTGTTATGCGAAAATACCCATTAAGGATTTAAACAAACATACCTATATCCAAAAGTTAATGATAAGGAAAATACGGGATGTTAAAGGGATATAAATATTTTTTATTCATGCATTTTAATAATTTTTGATATGTTTTAAAAATTTTAATAAAACTCGGTATCCAGGAGTTTTTAGCTATCAGTTATTTATATCTGAGCAGTTGTAATTATAGCTAATACGATGTTATTGAAGGTACATACTTTCGGGTGCACTGAACAACTAAAACGTGAATACCTTAAAAACGGTTGTCAAGTCCGATTCTTACTAAATATACCTTTTTTGTGCAGAAAGCATAGAGAAGCTTACTAGTTTACATACATACAGGGTAGTAACAAAAAATTGGGTAGTTTTAGAGAATTTTAAATAGTGTACCCATCGCCCTCTAGTCTATACACAAAAATTAATATTCGATCTGAAAAGCTAATGTTTAAAAACCCCGAGGTACCGTTTTATTAAGATATTTAAAAAGGGGGAACAATTATCGAAATAAATTTACTTTTTCTTTTTACTATGACAATCTTAATATTTTGGCATAAGGAATTTGTGGTTTCAGTTCTTTTTGTTTTCTCCTTAATTCTACGCCACTGATCTGCCTAAAATCAAACATGGCCGAAAATGGCCCGACTTGACGTCACAGCCGCGCTAGCCAATATGGCGAATGTCGTGACCTTATCTCATCAATCGACTTTGATTGCAACTGCCAAGTTTAAAGCATCTGCTATTATTTTCGTTAATATGACAGCTTGTCAAAATTTTTAATATTTTTTCTAATGTATAATATTAAATTACCCATAAGAGCAAGCTACTTTAAACCAAGGGGATATGATAAGGGTTAATCGATCTTTAAAATCTTTCAATCTTCAATCTTTCTGGTTAGTGGCGAGCAGAGTATTACGTCCCCTCAGGAGTGGTGTAAATGGGTTTTCTTTCATTTGAGACTTCAGGGTGGAGTCTCACCCCTGCTAGCGGGTTGCAGTTCAAGGGGTAAAAGTGGCAAAAAAGTTTCCCCCTAAAATCAAAAATTGACGAGTTCAAGTGTTTTTCCTTAAATTACCTGAAGCGCCCAAAATTAGCTCTGTTTCGTTTTTTGAAATAATTTAATAATATAAGTTTTTCTTATTACCTTTCTAAAGAGCGCATGTGTGCTTATTTCTTTGATTTAAATGCATCTTGCATTGCCATATAAACACGTTAGGTTTATTTAAATTGCTGACGAGTTAATTAGTTCGATCTGTAAGAAAGGTTTCGCATAGCAATAGGCTTATAGTTGTTTTAGGGATTAATTTATGTTTTGGTTAAAAAAATAATTAAACAGGGTTATTCAAAAATCGATCAAGAAACTTAAGGGGTGATTCTACTTGACGAAATAAGGGTAGAGCTTCGTATACATTTTTCTATATGTCATTCGTTTTCGAGTTACAAGCCGTCAAAGTTTAATTTTTATTTTGTTTTTTTCGCCATATTGCATTTATTTTTTAACCAAACCAGTTGATATTTGGCGCACAAATCGAGCTTTGTAGATTCTAAAATTTTAAGATAAAAGTACTTTTTTAAATACCGCTAGAGGGCACTTTACCTAAAACTTAAAATTTATTTACATCATAACTTTTTATTTTGAGAGATATTGCAAAGCTGGGGGCGCCATTTTATAGACAATCAAAAACTTAAAAAATAAGGTACTTTTTATTAACGTCGTTAAACCTCACCGTTTAGGCACCAATAGACATCAAATTTTTCATCAATTTCAATCAAATTACCTACATACATACAGGGTGTCCAGTAACTCAACCGACAAACTTTACGGAGCGATTCTACAACAGAAAATAAGAAAAAAACTTCATATAAACATATATCCTAAACGTCTTAGTTTTTGCACTATGGTGTGTTAAATATTAAAAAAAACTTTTTTAAATATCCCTGTATAGGTGGGACAAAAAAAAATGACTCAATGTATGGGGGCACCTGGCTTAAAGCTGGATTTATAGATTACCGTTTCTGTTTCCGTTTACCAATTGACGTTTTCAGTTAGAAGTTTTCATATACCATATTCAGAAACCGAAACGTCAAACGGGGATCAGTAACGAAAACGTCAATCTATAAATTTAGCTTTATAGGCTTCTCTTACTTGTTATTTAATTTTCCTACGACCACATGTGAAAATAGTAAATAGCACACTGTTTTCATGCATAGAAAATGCCTTATATCACACTAGTGTTGCAAAGTACTTTACAACACTAGTGTTACAAAGTATAATATAAAGCTGTCATCGCTGTCATTGTTATTTAAAATAAATTTGGAGTTATCAGGCTGTTAATGGGATTTACATTGAAAAAGCCATGCAATATTTTTTAATGAGGACCTTTTTAATTCTTAAATAATAAAAAGCGACTAGGTAGGTGATTTTTGATATAAAAATATTGTTAAACAGTATAATATATCGCAGTAAGGAAAAGTATATATCACCCTAGTGATGCAAAGTTTTCAATTGTTTTCTTATTTTTTCCGTGAAGACAAACAACTTTTATTGTTTTTTTGGTGAATAACTTGTGGTCGTAGGAAAAATAGTGTACATTACTTGTGTGAAAATCACTTTCTTACACGCGTGGATTTTTCGCACTCGGCTGACGCCTCGTGCAACAATATTCCCACTCGTGTGAAATAAGTCATTTTTCACCCTTGTAATGTAATATACTATTTTCGCACAGAAAGCCACTTTTTGTACGACCGGGTGTAAAATACAATTTTACGCCCCCATTTTAGGACGTAAAATTGCACTTTTACTTCATAGGGCAAAAAAGTATTAAAAACACCCGGATTTATAAATTTATAAAACAATAGTAAAAATTAAATAATGCCCCATTTATTTTTTGGTAAACAATCATTATTTAATTAAACATATGTTAAAAGTATACTGATTACAATTTGAAACATTAAAAGCTGGAAAATTTTCTCCCTACTACAGAGAATGCTTGTATATTAATTTCAGTCGTAGAAAAAATATTGTTTGCACCTCTGGCGTAAAGCACTTTTACACCCACAGCTGATTGTTGCCCACGTGGAGCTCCAGAAACAACTTTTAGCCTCGGGCGTAAAAGTGCTATTTTACGCCCTTGATGCAAAAATAAGTATTTAAACAACCTCTTTAAAGGTAAAACTATAAATATTAGCAAAGAATACCAATCCATAGAACCCACAAGTGAGATTTCAGCGTACCCTAAAAATTTTAGTACATACCCTGACCAACAGATGGCGAAAGTAGTACGATGTCGCTTTGCTAATACGATTACCATCAGAAATTGATAACAGTCGCTGACGAGCAGCAAAATTTAATAAGAATAAAATCCCTGATAAATGGTAGTATCCATAAGATTATTAAATTTATGATTTCAGAATAGGATATATATGGGTTTTTGACAAAACATCGTAAGCGACATTCGTCCGTTTTACGGGAAACGTTTTTTTTTTCATTGAGATATTTTGAAAACAAAGTTAGTAATTTTTTTGTACATATATTAGTGCACGCCTTTATTTCAGATGAAGATATGTTCTATATTGGTTCGGCGGTTCATTTAATTAATGGTAGTTATTTGGGTACATGCCAAAAAATAAATTAAAAGTACCAAAAAAAAAATAAAGCAACCACCAAAAATCGACGTTTTGGTGGCAAGTCTATCACGCTTGTCAAGATAAATTGAACAAAAATAAAAAAATTAACTATTATTAGGTTTAGAATTTTAAAATTTTTAGTTTTTTTTTTAGGAGATTCTGAAAATTTGATATTAAATGTCAAATATGTTTGTTTTGTAATTCAAATTAAGAAGAAATCTAAAATAAAAACATTCATCTCGGTTTTTCTTTAAAAATAACGCGATGGGAAGAAAATATCGTTTCCCGTAATATTGGCGAATGTCACTTACGATGTTTTGTAAAAACCCATCGATATATCCTATTCTGAAATCATAAATTTAATAATCTTATGGATACTGGGTCCATTTATCGGGGATGCTATTTTTATTAAATTTTACGTATATCCTCACTCTAACTGATCGGGCCGACTGCTCGTCAGCGACTGCTATCAATTTCTGATGGTAATACTATTAGCAAAGCGACATCGTACTACTTTCGCCATCTGTTGGTCGCGGTAGGTACTAAAAATTTTTAGGGTACGCTAAAATCTCACTTGTAAAGTTCTATGAATTGGTATTCTTTGATAGCAAACATTCGAAAAAATATTTAAAGCAAAGATCCAAAAACAATTCTAAAAATCCGTCAAAAGAAACCCTAGTTGCTTTAATAGTTTTTTCTGAACTAAATATATAGGTTTGGCGGCTTTCAGATTCTAATTGAAATATTGTTTAAATACTAATTGTTTATTTCTTCTTGTCACATAGTGTATAATTAGAAGACTAGATTAGCTTCTTATAATATACAGAAAACTGTATAATTTTAAAATTATAAAACAAGTATTTAAATTCATGACAAGTGGAAATAACTACTTATTTTATTTTAATGAATATTATCACAAAATAAATTATTAAAATTTAAATTTAACAGTGTATACCGGGTGACAGATGATATTCTTAACCCCCAATTTTTTAGGGTGTTTAAAAAACTACAAACCTTTTAAAATTTAGTATAATACAAACATAAATTATCCAAGGTTAGTTTATATTTATAAGGTTACGACATATCCTCAACTATTAGGCGGTTCGAGGTCGGGGACGCAAGGAAGGGCACTCCACGGAGAAAAGATGGCAAAATTGGGTAAAATCAAAGCTGTTGATCAATCCAGTGGCGTCTAGAATTTGCGCATTTCATTTTGCATTGTTTTGGAAGTGATATTTGTTGAAAGATGTAATTCCAAATGTTTTTTATTTATAGTAAAAGAATGTACAACTTAATAATAATTAAAAACTGTTGTGTAAACGGTTGTTCTACTAATACAATAAACTGCATATCTCCGGCACTGAACAACATGGCCGAAAAATGGGAGATGTGACGTTATAACACGTCAAAGCAATATGGTCGAATGTCGCGACCCTATATAGACCGACTTTGAAATTACCATTTTTTTGCATTCTCACAATCTCTTACTCACTAATACTACGTTATAAAATTTTTTGCTAGTGATATATCACAAGATGTTTATATTCAAGTTGGCGGCCCTTGATAACCTTTAAAGCAAACCAATTAAGGGTATTATTTTTGCCTAGTAGTATAGGTATACAAAATAAAAATACAGATTGGCGCACCACAAACGCCTCTATCTCTAATACCAGAACGGTATTATTTTGTTTAAATATTTTTTTACAGGGATATGTGGGTATATTGAAAGCATAATTTAAAAATATAGGAAATTATTCGGGGTGCAACTTATGTTTTTTTGTTTTTAATAGAACACCCTGTATATTTTTCAAAAAACTTAAAATTCAATCTTTTCTCTTTAAAAAACATAAGCCATAGTTATTTTAAAAAACAACGGAATTATTGCCATTTATATAATTGACCTCACGGCGATTATAGTATATTACATTTACAAGAAAGTCATTTTCACACGAGTACTGTACACTATTTTTCCTACGACGACAAATTATTCACCAAAAAAAAATAAATTAAAGTTTGTCTGTTCAGAAAAATAAAAAACAATTGAGAACTTTGCAACACTAGGGTGATATTTACTTTGCAACACTAGTGTGATATATACTTTTCCTCACTGCTATATTATACTGTTTTGACAATATTTTTACATCGAAAATCACCTACCTAGAAGCATTATATAACTTTTATCATTTTGGAATTTAAAAAGGAAAAAAAATATCAGTAAATAAACTTACGGGACCGGGGAGTGAAAAGGGGTGCTGGGTGGGGTAAAATTGGTAAAACGAGTTAATGAAACTGAACATCACATGTAAAATTAAGTAAAAATAACAGTTTTTCCTCATATTTTTAAGAAAAAATATAATAAATATGAAAATTGTAAATGCATAACCTAAAGTCCTTAAAGTAAGGAAAAAACGACTACCAAACGTCAGTTACCATGCAAAATATGGAAAGCATTTGGCAACGTCGGAAGGGTCTGATTCTATTTATGAATGGATAAAAGAAAGTGGATTCATAAAGTGTGTATTAGCCTTAGGTTTAATTAGGGATTAAAAAAAAGATTTAACTAGTTGTTTGAGTGAGTACACGAAGAAAGAGAGGAAGCAATTTGATCTATAGGCTTTTTTCTCTGGCGCTTTAGGTCGAACGGTCAAGCGGCAAGGCTGCCTCTATAAAGTACGTGCTCAAAGGTAGAAGGGAGATTTTTAATTTGATCTACTTACCTGACGACACTGTGCCAGTCAGTGAAAGTTGTTTTTTGTGGCTATGTCTATTTTTGTTTATGTTTTTATTTTTTTCGTAAATTTTAATAAATATAAAATAAGATGATTTTCGCTAATTTGGGTTCTACCGTTTAAGGTAAATAAAAAGTTTTTTTACTGTCACTACAATAAATATGTCACTTGCAAAACCAATAGCAGTTTTTAGAATGACATCATAATATGTATCACACCAGTGTTATAAAGTACTTTGCAACACTAGTGCTGTAAAGTACTTTGCAACACTAGTGTGATATAACGCATTTTCTATGCATGAAATCAGTGTGCTATTTGCTATTTTCACAAGTGGTCGTAGAAAAAGAATATTATTTAACAATAAAACATTGCTACATACCAGATACAAAAAAAATACCACAACAAAGCAAGTATAGTTTTCAAAGGTCAATATTTCCATTATTTTTTTAAACAACCATGGTTTATATTACATGTTTTTTAAAGAGAAAAGATTAAATTTAAAAATTTTTGATTAATATACAGGGTAATCCATTTAAAATAAAAAAGTTTCCCTATATCAAAAAATTAAGTTTTTTTCTTTTTTAAATAAATTACTCGAAATTCCTAAATATCTTAAAAACGTTACATTTTCGACATAGTAATTATAAAATAAACTTACCTTATTTTCATTTCTAAAATCCAAAAATGAAATAATATACAGGGTGTTTCATTTAAAATAAGCGATTAATTTGCACTTCAAGGTAGTTACTAATAAATATTAATTTCCGGACACGCCCTGGTTTATTTTCTAGCAATATAACATAATATACAGAGTCAAATGTAGGATATATTAAAATTTTGTTTTTGTCATGATTTTTCAAAAAATCCTGAATAAAAAACCTGATCGCTGATAAAACTTACCTTATTTTTATGTCCACCATCCAAAAATGGACTAATATACATACATACTCATTCTCTACTTATGAGCGGCCAAGTTTAACAGAGCAATAACACCTTCAATCTTGTGAGCGTCACATTTGAAAGTAACCTTAAATGACATAAACACATTGTATCCATAGCCACGGCAGCTTCAAAAAAACTTGATTTCTCTTTCCAGCCAAAAAGTATTTTTCCGCTTCTAATTTATACACTTTGTATGTGTCCCAAATCCGCCTTCCTTGGAATATTGCTCTCATATCTGGGGCATGGCGTCCCCCACAACCCTAAGTATTCTTGATTTCATTCAAAGAAGAGCTATTCGTCTTATTAATGATCCTTCCCTTACAGAAAGGCTTCCTTTTTTGCCCATCGTCGGAGGATTTATCTTCCGTACTTCCATGGCTTCTGCTCTGAAGAATTGTCCAGTATAATTTCTCCACTCACGATTCCCACCAGGGAAACTTGTGGTGCCGCCCGTATGCATCCCTATACGGTCCAACTGGACAGGCCCCGAACTTCCCACTTTGTTCGTTTTTTTATCCCTAGAGTTCTTAGAATGTGGAACCTGCAGCCCGCGGAGGTCTTTCCTTCCCCCAAATCTTCAAGTATTTAAGTCCCGTGTCAACAAACTCCCTCTTACCTCGCTTAAGACACTCACGGTACGTTAGTATTTAGACTTTTAGCCTTCGTGGTTTGTCCAAAGATAAAAAAAAACTTTTCGTTAGCGTATTATATTCTTAATTCTATCAATGTCTCCAAAATAGTCTACTACAATTTTTTTGTAAAATCAATCGGAGAGCAAATATTTGCAATAATTTTGTGTCTAGTGAGAAAAAATATAAATTTTTTAAAAATATATAAAAACTACATGGGTACCAACATCTTGTAATAATTAACTTTACAAGGCACAACCACAAAAACGCAATTTTTATTTTTAGAAAAAAATGTAAAGCGTTCATTTTATTTACCAACTTTGACTAACAAAAAACTGTTTATTTACTGTTTGGCAAATGGGATTTTAAATTTTGTATCTGTTCGAAAATACCCCTTCATGTTGACCATGCCATTGATCAACATTTCCAATAATGTAAATTGTTTTATGTAATTACGGGCTTTGTTTTGATAGTAAACAAATGTTAAAATTTAAATTTGATAAAATTTGTAGTAACTTTAACCTCTTTAAACAAAATGTTTTTTGGCTTTTCTCCAAAATAAAGATATTTAATAAATATTTTAAGAATCGTAGACTTTATTATTATATTATGTATACAGGTTCAGTTAAATAACATAACATATAAGCAATGTGAGGAAAAAAGACAATCTAACTAAATCCCGGCATGTAAACATGCGTGACTAATAGTGCTTGTTTTGTTATTAGCTTTGTTCGCGGGTCTAGTAATGAACCGATTCTGAACCAGAACCGAACTGGTTTAGAATTGTTTTAAAGCGCATGTCTAGTTATTTAGTAGTTCGGAATTTTTCTTTACCGCGAACGATTTTCTATACAGCTGAGGATGTATTCTAACCTAGCCTTTTTGTTAGGATTTTTCATGGTTAAATTGGATACTACACAAAAAAAATTAAATTTAAACAAAAAGGTAAATTGTTCTACTGTCGAAAGAAAAGGGATTCCCTGCTTCCGCTCGTTTTTAACATAAGTATGTGTATTTAACTAAAGATAAAATTCAAACAACAAGAAATGGTAAAATCTTGTAATATTGTCTATATTTTTTAATTGAATCTTTATTTATTTTATTGCATACATACATTCATACGGAATACAATTAAAAACCTTTGCTTATATACGCTCAGAATCACCAAAATATAAAAAAATATTCAACAGCCCGCATAAAAGTGGCAGAAATAAATAAACTGTAATACAACGGTTTATTTCTGTACCACAAAAACAGAAAACAGCTGACCATGTCGACAATGTGCATGAAATTCCGAACTGAACTTTTAGTTCCATCAAAAATCCCAGGACTGCTAATCAGGTTACGAACCGGTAACGAACTGATTCCATTGTAACCCGCGAACACAGAACTGTTACTAAAAATTCAGGATTTTACTAACTGCGAACGCTGCTTTTTCACTGCGCATGCGAATAGTCCCAGAACCGGTTCAGAATCGAACCCGCGAACAAAGCTATTCTATTGCTTGCCGATGAACCAAACAGTGTTGCTCATATTGTATAAAATCTTGGACAAAAACAAACGGATAAACAAAATTTTATTCAAATTCAATCTTAAATAACTTTTGACGTGACAACGTCTTATAATTCGATGGACCTGGCTGCACGCACCAAAGAACATAACTCATGCGGCGTTACCTCGCGCGTTCCATTTAAGGCTTGAAGTGCAACGAGAGCGCGGAACGAGCGACAAAGAGACACAGTCTCCGCGTCGTTCGACATCTGTTTCTCTCCTACTTAAGTGAGCGTGCGAATGTGGTGTCAATTGTTTATAGCAACGATAATTACGGCGATAAAGGTAATGTTTTTCGACGTTGTCACGTTTAAATATCGTCAGTAAACCGACTTTGCAGACAATCCGAAATGTTTACATGCCGGTATTTACGTTCGACTGTCTCTTTTTCTCACATTGCCTATGTGTTATATTATTTAGCTGATCCGGTATACGCTTGGATGGTCATATTTCCGAAACTAATAAAGAAAAGTTTATTAAATGTAGAATTTTTTAAAAGGTCTTTTCACTGGTGATATAATATACAGGGTGTTTATTTTTGTCGTACCCTGTATATCTGAATACTGATTTAAAAACTACAAAGCCAACTTAACAAATTTATTTATTTATATTTTTTATAATGAAAAATAAAAATTTAAGATAGGTGTAAAAGTATAACTACACAAAATTTCATTGTCTTTTTAAAAAATTGTTTTTCCTTTTAGAATAAAGATATTGATATAAATAAAAAAAAAAGTAAAGAAAAGATGGGGTTTTAAAATCCTATATACTGGTAAAACATGGTGACGTTAAATTATTTCACAAGGTGTTCAAAAATATTTTAAACTCAAATATCTTAAAATGGCTGCTCAAAACAAGTTTTTCCACATACTTCTTCGTCTTCGAAAGTTCTTACCAAATGGGAAACTTTTTTATTATTAACTCTACGAAAAAAAGGGTCTTTTCCTAAAAAGTCCCGCGTGATGAGAAAATACATTTCCACAAAAATATTTGAAGGTTGGATGTACAGGGTGTCTTAAAAATTACTTGTTACCAAATTAAAATATTGGTTATTTCCTAACTACGGTACCAAACTTTAAAAGGTGATTTCTTATGTCATTTTCTGAAAAAAGTTTTTTAAACATATGTCCGGAGTTGCTTCGTTTCTGAGATACAAGGCGTTAATTATTTTTTAAACGTGTTTTTTTAATATCTTAAATACGAAGTAAGATACAAAAAAATGTATTATACTAAAAAGTTATATAACACTTAAGGTAGTTCAACCGATACCACAAAAGTCAATGAGTGCTAAAGGTAACTTGACTACCGCGGTATTTATATTTGGCAACGCTGCGTAAAAACAATAGAAATCATACGCAAAAATCTACTGCATAAGCATCTTTAAACAAGGTTTAGGTTTTAAATTATTATGCTTATTTACTAATAAAATCTCTAAACCACCCTTCATATATTACCAAAAATATATTTCATGGAAAAGGCGAAAGTGTTACTTAAAAAAATATTAACAAATTTGTAAAACATGCGAAGTTTCTGTCAACTAACGTAAATATTAATACACCGGATTATTGTCGTCGAATTGTTCCCTTAAAAACACTCTGAAAAAACATGTTTATCTAATTATTTATTTTAACTCATTGGATCTTGTAACCGAAAAACGTATTGGACTGGCATCAATTTTTTCATGTCACATATACCGTATTCGATAAACTTTTTGGGCGCAGCATAACCTTTCGGCGGCGTTGCCACATGTCAGTCACATAGCATATTTTTCTTAATTATTTATTAATTACTCCTATTACAAGCTCTGAAGGTCGGATTTTAATTAGCCAAAATGTTCAAAATTGTTTTTTCTTCCGTTGATACATCTTTCATTGAAATCTGAACATCAGCTTTTGTAAAGTAAAATAAAATCTGCGATTTCCCGTAATGATCAATGTTAACGCAATTTTTTTATAATATTTATAACTTTTTTCAGTTCTCTGTAGACTTTTGAAAATTTATCTGGTTGATATTCTTATTATAAAGTACCAGTATGCTAAGTTTCTAATTTTCTAAGCATTAATTCTTACACCAGTAGCACTCCCTTAAGGCACGGCCATATTAACTGTTTGAGGCGCCCTAGGCTAGAATTCTCAGAGCGCCTATTTTCCATAAAAAAAAAAGGTCCTATCCTCTGTACCGCCTATTTTGAGTGCCAGACGCCTTACTTCACCACCCAAAATAAAATTTGATGACCAAAAACAAAAAAAAAGGTCATTCTCTTCTTTTTCGCCTATTTCACATTCCCACCTCAACCTAAACTTTTTAAAAACTCCCCTGTCTGACGCCTATTTTTCAGTGGCGTCCTAGGCTGCAGCCTAGTCAGCCTAATGGATAATACGGCCCTGCCTTAAGGTATACAGGGTGTCCGGAAATGAGAACTCTCGCACACGTATGGAATAGATGAAAATAATACGATAAGTTCTATAGTATTCTTTCCGTTTATGCCCTCCTGCGGAGATATGATCCCCAAAGGAAGCAGCTAGAAATCGATTTTCGGCTCATTTTATCGATGTCAAACAAGAGTAGCTTTTTTTTAGCAAAAGGTTTAAAACTACCCAAAAACATATTTTTTGTGTCTTCACCATACAGGGCGTAAAAAAATATTATCAATAATGTGCGAAAACTAGTCCGTCCCTGGCAAACTAAAGAAGCAACATAAGTTTCAAGGGCACTATTTTAAGAGGTCTTTACTAGTATGCATCGTAGCTAAAATATTATCAAATTATACAGAGCGCTTTAAAAGTTATTCACGAAAAATCGATTTCTAGCTGCCCTTTAGGGGATCATATTCCGCAGGGAGGGCTTAAACGGAAAATTTTATAGGAACTGTCGTGTTATTTTCATCTGTTCCATAGGTGTGCGGAGAGATTCCCACATCTTCCCGGACACCCTGTATAAATCGAGGCTTCTTTTAAGAAAATCTGACATCTATTCTCTGCTTTGATATAATAATATCCTATAAAATATAAAGGTAACAATTATTCTTAGATAATGGCAAAGTGATAGCAGGAAATTGCTTAAAGGTGTCGCGACTTGTCATGTGAAATGGCACTTAGTTTTTAATGGAGGACAATTATTATTGTTTGCAACACGACATGTGTACACTGTAACGATTATTTATCTTTAAGTAATATTTTACGACACGTTAACTTAGTTTGTTTAACTCACTTTAAGAGTTTGCATTTAAATTTTTTATATACAGTGTGTCCCACCGGGAACTACCATGATCCACTTCTCGAAAAGTACGTTACAATATAAAGTCAGTGGGGGACATACAATTAAAATATTTTGACAGTTCTACCACTTTCTGTTATACCGGTAGTTAATGTTAACTTCCTATTTTTTTAGATTCTGCGTAAAATTCTAAACATAATTTATGTATACTGTTTTATACCTAAGTCCAACCGTTTTTGACTTTATTTAAATTTAATGTCAAAAATGACGTTTTCAAGCCATTAAATAATCATCAATTTCTTCTAAACAAAAACCTTTAATATAAATTAGGGTTGGGTTTCTCGAAGAGAAAACTACTTTAGCAGACTGTATTGGTTTTTACACAATTAATAAATACAGAGTAGTCAAAATAATCGATAAAAATTATAACGACAAAAACCCTTAAAGTCACTTTTTTAAATGGAAATCGCGATAAATATTTATTTTGCTAATTTTTTAAAGTATTTTCTTGGTAATAACGTTTAAATCCAAACATTATGGATAAAAACAAATTTGGTCGGATATCCATTTTTTGATCGTAAATAATTGAGGAAATCTTATTATAGAAAATAATAGAGTGTTGGTACAAAGTATAAAAGGTAAGGATAATTTAATATTTAAATGTATGTACTATACATTTCGTAAATTTTTATTAAAATTACCATAGTTTATTAACTATGCTCGTAAAATTTTTAGATAATTCCTATGTTTATATTCCTTTGTGTCCCCAAGTAGAGCAAATTTTCGGTCTTACAACTGCAATAAAAACTAACTAAACAATGAAGATGTTTGAAGTGCTATTGATAATAATAATGTACTAGGTAGGTGAATATAGCAGTTTTATTGTCTATAGTGATAGTTTGCATCAATTACTTGGTAGATGCTGCAGAGTTTGTTAAACAGTTATCATTACTTACTGTAAATGTATAAATACTTAAGTATACCTATAAACTAAATTTATGATATGTTTGAATGTTCACATTTGACCAGCTGTCAACCTTTAAGTTGTTAGCAATGCATTCAGAAAAAATAAAACGCTGACTAACAGTGGTCTCAGCATGCTAAGTTAGGTGAGTTAGCCGATGGGACCTCTTGAATGTACCCAACAATTTAATGTACCTATTACAAGACGTTTCAATGCGTCCACGCAGCGCTAACGCCGCGACCCACTCGCTGTTTGCCGAAAGCTTTATGTAAAAAAATTAACGACCGTGTTTCAAACTGCATTTTGCAAACTTTACATACATAGGTATTTTATTTTAAATTTAAAACGTTTTATACATGTTAAATGTTTAAAAGGCTTTGTATTTCGAGCGATTTTTTGAATAATTTAATACTTTAGCAGAGTGTGCGGGCAGTCCAACACGGAAGGGTACTTACGTCAAGAATCAACATTAATAGCCCATTAAAAATAAAATAAAAAGCAAAATGTGTTGTCTATTAGGTTACATATTTAGGAAATAGAAATATATTTTTTAAAAGTACATCATTATGATTACGAAAACATTGTTTAAATAATAAGGAATAGATCCAATTAATTTTTTCTAATTTACATTTGGTGTCCAGTAACTCTACTGACAAACTTAAAAACTTTAAGGGGTGACTATAATGTAAGATAAAAAAACATTATATGAATATACATATATACATATATATATATATTATATATATATATATATATATATATATATATATATATATATATATATATATATATATATATATATATATATACATAATACAAAAATATTTTACTCCCTTTAAAGACAGTTAAAAGAAAACGTCCTGCTTTTCTATGCTATCCACCACGACTCTCTCCCCAGACCGGTTTCGCCTGCCTTACAGGAACTCCTCAGTGAGGCTGTATCGAGTCGTGGTGAATAGCATAGGAAACCAGCGTCTACTTATTAGACAAGTTTCGTTGTCCAGCGGTAGGATATTAAATCCTGCCGTTGATGCCCTACTGAAATCGCATTCAGTAAATACGAGCATCAATTGTAGCAGGGGTGGCTATGTATGTTAAAGCAAAAGGAAAAATTCCCTACTGTCTTGATGTATAATACAAAATATTTTACTCCCTTTAAAGACAGTTAAAAGAAAACGTCCTGTTTTTCTATGCTATCCACCACGACTCTCTCCCCAGACCGGTTTCGCCTGCCTTACAGGAACTCCTCAGTGAGGCTGTATCGAGTCGTGGTGAATAGCATAGGAAACCAGCGTCTACTTATTAGACAAGTTTCGTTGTCCAGCGGTAGGATATTAAATGTATATATGTATAAATGTAGAAAAAATTTGTTTTATTGTCTTGCGTAACTGTGAGTGCATGTGTTGGAATTAGCTGTAAACTAAAATAATATGCGAGGATTCTTTTGAAATTCCCGTATAAAATTGAGCAGTTTTGGCAATGACATTATAAATTAATGATCTAAATTGTCACTGATAAATCGATATGGTGTTTTTATTGTTGATTTCTAGAGTACAGGGTGCATGATGAGATACTACGTTGCAGAAGTATTAAGCAGTTTACTCTTTACTGGTTGGTTGAAAAATGCTCAAATTTTCATTTTGGGTGGAACTTACTGTGCTCTTCAATAAATCCTAATAGCATTTTTTTCTAAAATAATTAGGAGAGCCAATATTTGACTACTTCAAAATTTACATGGCATTCCCTATGTCCCGCCTCGACGGAGCAACACCCGGTATAACCCCTATAATGCATTACTTAAAAGATAAATCTGTACACCTGAGACATGCTATTTCACATAAAACGGAATATCCTCATTTCCTGCAAAAGGCTTTGATACAAAATGGAGTCTCTAACAAGATTAACCTGAGGAAAACGAGAAGAATCGGAAATATGATACCTCGACATTTCATATTTTATTACTGCAATTTATTTTATACGGAAGATTTTTTTAAGTTTTATAAGATAAAATGTTTTTTCACGTGTTGTGGTATGATGTAGGATTAAGTTATAGTATATTACATTACAAGTGTGGAAAATGACTAATTTCACACGAGTGGGAATATTGTAGCACGAGGCGTTAGCCGAGTGCGACAAACCCACGAGTGTAAGAAAGTCATTTTCACACGAGTACTGTACACTATTTTTCCGACGACCACAAATTATTTACCAAAAAATAAATAAATTAAAGTTTGTCTGTTCAGAAAAAATAAAAAACAATTGAGAACTTTGCAACACTAGGGTGATATTTACTTTGCAACACTAGTGTGATATATACTTTTCCTCACTGCTATGTTATACTGTTTTGACAATATTTTTACATCGAAAATCACCTACCTAGAAGCATTATATAACTTTTATCATTTTGGAATTTAAAAAGGCCCTCACTTAATAAAAATTGTATGGTTTTTTAAAAATTATTGATACTTACATATTTTAGACACTCTTCTAAATAAAACGTAAGTGGCGCATATCTAAAATATTCCGTTTTTTAAAAATATCAGTAAACAAACCTACGGGACTGGGAAGTGAAAAGGGGTGCTGGGTGGGATAAAATTGGTAAAACGAGTTAATGAAACTGTACATCACATGTAAAATTAATTAAAAATTGCATTTTCTTTTTCATATTTTTGAGAAAAAATATAAAAATATGAAAATTGTAAATGCATTACCTAAAGTCCTAAAAGTAAGAAGAAAACGACTACTAAAAGTCCGTTATACCATGTAAAATATGGAAAGCATTTGGCAACGTCGGAAGGGTCTGATTCTATTTTTATGAATGGAAAGTGGATTCATAAAGTGTGTATTAGCCTCAGATATAATTATGGGATTTAAAAAAAAGATTTAACTAGTTGTTTGAGTACACGAAGACAGAGAGAAAGGAATTTGATCTATAAGAGTTTTTTTCCCTGGCGCTTTAGGTCGAACGGGCAAGCGGCAAGGCTGCCTCTATAGGGTGTGCGTGCTCAAAGGTAGGAGCGAGATTGTTAAATTGATCTACTTACCTGACAACACTGTGCCACTGAGCGAGCAGTCAGTGAAAGTTGTTTTTTGTGGTTATGTCCATTTTTGTTTATGTTTTTATTTTTTCGGAAATTTTATTATTACTCTTTTTAATATTATAAGAAAGCTTATTCTGTGTAGTAACTTAACGTTAATAAGATGATTTTCGCTAATTTGTGTTCTACTGTTTAGGTAAGTAAAAAGTTTTTTACTGTCACTACAATAAATATGTCACTTGCAAAACCAATAGCAGTTTTTAGAATGACATCATAATATATATCACATGATGAGTGTTGTAAAGTACTTTGCAACACTAGTATGATATACCGCATTTTCTATGCATGAAACCAGTGTGCTATTTGCTACTTTCACAAGTGGTCGTAGGAAAAATTCTTTTGTTGGCTTTAATGTTTTAGTCCTTGGGCCAGTAATGAAATTAACTTAACTTAAATAATTAGTATTTGCACTTTTAAAACCTTTTAGGGGGGTTCCTTCTGATCAGTCTACTACGAATATTCATACCGCCATATATGGAAGCGCTTTAACCCAGCCTGTCAATGTCAAATGTTTCGAGTGTTGGACTGGGCAAATGCATCAATTTTTTTGTCGGACTAGTTTACCACAATGTTTTACATGCAATTTTTAAAGTTTTTGCCAAAAATGGTACAGTTTATGAAATCATTAGACTCAAACACGTTTCGGGTATCACACTAGGCGGGTTACGTGACTGTAACCCTTACGATTTTTAGCACAAAGTTTAAAAATTGCATGTAAAACATTGTTGTAAACTTGTCCAACAAAAAAGTTACCCGTTCGCCCAGTCCGACACCCGAAACATTTGACATTGACAGGCTGGGTTAAAGAGCCGCTTCTATATGGGCCGTATGAATATTCGTGGTAGACTTGTCAAAAGGAACCCCCCAAAAAGGTTCTAAAAGTGTTCTTGTAAAAAGTTTATTTTATTACTGACACAGGGACTATTAGGAGATAAAATAAATACTAATTTTATCTGCGGCTGCAGCTGCGGCCATGGGCAGTAATGGCATAGAAAGAGTAAAATATGTAAGAAACCATTGGCACCTTGGTTTTTTTTTTCACCCTTTCGGGGTCATCCCACCCAGGCCGACGACCGCCCCCCTAGGTGGTGCACTGCAGCCTGAAGGCTTATTGTACCTTGACCCCTACTCCTTCCCATTCACACACCATTCATTCCATAACTTGGATGGTTGTTGCTCGGTCCGCATCCCCGAGCACAACACCGTGTGCCGCCGGTCACCCATCCAAGTTATGGGCGCGCACTTCACTGCTTAACTCCGGAGATCGACGCTTGCCGATACAACCGGAGCAGCCACGAGCGCGCGCACCTTGGTTTAAAACTATGTCCGTGTTTCACAACATTTAAGTAGCAGCCAAGTTTTTGATAGGGATGGGCAGCAGAGCATCAACATTTTTATAAAGAGGTATAATTAGGTTTAGAAATATTGAAATAGCTATTTATGTATCAAGGGTGTTACTAGGACTATAAAGTCCTGAAGGTCGATTCCAGTATTCCACCCTAAGGTCTACGTTGATGGTCTATGAAAATATAGACATTTCTGCAATACCATCATCTCATATCTTTTTTAAAAGTTAAGTCGAAAGAATACGTCCCGAAGAAGTCTAAAGTTTTGGAAGGAGAACAAATTTTAAAATTTATTAAGAAGGCTCCTGATGATATCTACTTGGTACACAAAGTCATATTGGTAATGGGTGTTTTTGGAGGTTTAAGACGAGATGAGTTGGTCAAAATGACTATTGATGACATTGAAGATAGAGGAACAGTCTTGGTTATAAAAGTACCAGAAACTAAAACTTCAACTTCAAAAAGTTTTACTATCATTGAAGAAGATTTAGGCTCTTTAAATTTAATAAAAAAGTACACAACATTAAGACCAGCTGGAAGAAAGGAGCGAAGATTCTTTCTTACCTATAGAAAGGGTCGATGTACAGTACAACCCATTGGAAAAATACCTTAGGAAGCGTCCCAACATTGATCGCAAAATTTTTAAAATTGGATAATGCAGAAGCTTACACCGGCCACTGTTTGCGTCGCACATCGTCAACTTTACTTGTTGAAGCAGGTGCTTCGTTTGAAACGCTAAAACAACATGGGAAATGAAAAACCTCTTCAGTAGCTGAAGGATATATAGAAGAAAGTATTTCATCCAAAAACAAAGTAGCCAAAATGATTGCCAATTCAGTTAATTCCGAGGTTAATTACGTATCGACTATTAAAAATTCTTGAATAGACTGTTCTTCTATACAAAATAGCGTTAGTGCTACCACCGCTGCTACCATCACAAAAACACCGACCATTCTATAGTGGGATCAGCTACATTTTCCGGGACATTTCAAAATTGTAATTTTTATTTTGGAAATAAAAAAAAATAATTTTTAGTATTGTTTAAAGAAAAATTATTTTTCTATAAACTTGATCTTTATTGTGAGAGAAATAAAATTGGATAAGCAATAAAATTTCCATATTAGCGCATTAGGCATTATAAGCGGGCATTATCATAATGCCCGATTATAATGCCCTAGGTGTGATAGCAGGTATTATTGCTACCATAACATATTCCGTTTCTAAGGTATTACAAATCAATAATAGATGGGTAAAACATAAATATTGTTAAATTACGTTGGGACTACATAAAATCCGTGATTCTGGAAACTACGGGTAGTATTTTTTTAATGCCTTCTTATGGACTATTGTAAAGCGAGTGATCTTTCAAACTGCATTAAATATCCATAAAAATTTAAAAAGCTTGCTTGTATTTTATGTTTAAAAGCTCTTAAGTTTAAAGATGCAAAATTGCCCTGTTATTTGCAATAAGGTCTTATAAAGTCTTGTTTATGGTTTATAAATATTTAAAACTTCCATATTTTTACTACTACGTGTGTAAAAGTCATAAAATGTCCCTAATGTTTTTTTTTATAAATGTTATGTATTAGCTTGAGGCTCTCCGCACATAAAACAGCGATGAAAACGCGATTTTTACAGGCATCGACAGGTCGTTTGAACTTTATAATTATACTTTAAAAGAATATTTGCGAAAAAATAGAGTTTGAAATAAAATAGCACAACAAGCTGTCAGATATGAAAATATTTTATTTTTTGTCTGTAAAAGAATGGTCTGTACGGTTGTCGCCACTTGAAACACGAATACCGGTTTAGCTAAATAGCTTCAGACACAGACAATGTAAGGAAAATAAACAATCTAACGTAAATACCCTCATGTAAACATTTCTGATTGGATGAGTCACTTACATCCTTTTTTGTTGCTTTACTGGCCGATATCCCAATACATATTTGCTTGACCAGTACAGAGCGATAGATCTCCCACAGCTCGATGATGGGCAAGAGAAGGAAGTCTTTGAGTAAGTAAAGGATCATTAATAAGACAAATAGCCCTTTCTTTGAATGGCATCAAGAATGCTGAGGGTTGTAGGGGATACCATTCCCCAGACATGAGAACAATATTTCAGAGAGGGTCGAATTTGGGACACATACAAAGTGTATAAGGGGAAAAAATGATGTCTAGCTTCCAAAGCAGAGAGTAAAAACTTTTGATAGACCGCGAGGTTAGACACTGTACACACTATACCACCTGTCGCCTTTCTTGAAGTTTGGCAAGAGATTGGATGCTTTTTACATATACAGATGGTACAAAAAATTTTAGCGGGGCTCGTTTTTGTTTAAAGACGCTTCACGCTCAGGTCGACCGTGTGAAGTAGTTACCCCAGAAAACATATCTGCCGTCCAAAAGGGTATAGAAACAAACATACGAATTACCTATCGACAGTTAGAAGAGACATTGAACATTAGTTTAGCAACATTACACACGATCATACATGAGCACTTGGTTTTAGAAAAATTTGTACTCTTTGGGTTCCACACAAGTTAACTCCCGAGCAACAGACACAAAGAGTGAATTGGTGTAAAAAAATGATGTCCAAATTCCAGGAGGGCAAATCTAAAGACATAGTGTCGATCGTCACGGGAGATAAAACTTATCTTTATTATTACGACGTCCCAACTAAACAACAGAATAAGATATGGGTTCTCGAAGGTGAAGAAACTCCGACAGAAGTTTGCAAATCAAGATCTGTAAAAAAATAATGATAGTTGTTTTCTTTAGTTCAAGAGGAATAATTGAACGTGTTGTGCTCCGAGAACAGAAGACCGTAAATGCTCTCTGGTACACTACAGTATGCCTTTCAAAACTTATAGAAAAGTTAATAGTGATTCGCCCAAACTCGCAACTCGCTAGCTGGTACCTTCATCATGACAATGCCCCACCTCATCGAGCTGAACTTACCAGTCAATTTTTGACAGATGCAGCCTTGAGACTTTTGGAACATCCGCCTTATAGCCCCGACTTGATGCCGTGTGACTTTGGCTTGTTTTCTTTTGTCAAGAGCCAACTGAAAGGACAAAAGTTTAAAACTAAAGACACGCTACTGGAGGCCTGGGATAAAATATGCGCTGAAATTTCAAATGAAAAGTGGAAAGCTATTTTCAGTGACTGGTTTGTTAAAATGGAAAAGTGTATTCAATGTGGTGGAAATTATTTTGAAAAAATCAAATAAATGTACGTATATCACAAAACTTTTCGAACACCCTACGTATGCTTTTATAACAAAGATAAGCAAAAACTCTTTTTTACTTAACTTTATAATCGCAAGCTATTTAAACTTAAAATCAAATAACATACGACCTTTATCTACTATAGAGTATAATTCAAGCTCACACTGTTTTTATATTAGAAGTTTATTTTATTCTATTGATTTGTGTCAATCACGTATAAGCTTCTTATCTCAATTATTCAGGATGCCCAATCATTTAGCTTTAATAGTTTGTGAAAGCAGCAAGATGTTAACATGAAAGTAAATATCATAAAGCAGTTATTTATTGGTTATACAGGGTGTTTCTTAATCCGGTAAAAAAATTAAGGGCTTATTCCAGAGCTAATTATGTAAAATTACAGGGTTACAAACTTCTTTGAATTTTAGTTATTGGTTTTGGGGGATTTTTCAGAGTAAAGAATTATATATATACTATGTCTCCCCGTGGCACAGTGGACAGAGCTTTGATCTTCGAAGCCAGAGGTCGCCGGTTCGATTCCCAGCGGGGAGACATATTTAGGTAGTAGTTATCTAAAAATAACGACCGTGGTGGCACTACTGCGTTGTCCAAAAGATGCTTGAAATGCATAATTGCATGTTTCAGTGCTTGGACAACGTTGACGGAACAGAGGGAACGATGGGTTAAACATTTAATAACCCGACACCTACGGTACTATGGTATTTAGGCCTAAGCCTTCATTGGATGTCAAAAAGATAAAAAAACACGAAAATCGAAAAGCGTTGAGTGCCATAAGAGAGTAGCGCAAAAATTGTGTTAAATATCTATATTATTGATGTTCTAAGTATAATTTTTGTCATTAATTTTCTGTTAGGAAAATCATGTCCTAAAGTTTTGTAAGTGAATGATACTAGCTAACAACAGTAACCAAATATGAATCCTAACTACATTATAGTAGTATTTATTGAAAAATTTCGGAAAATCTAAGACTTTCTGCCAGTGCCGTATTATCCATTAGGCTGACTAGGCTACAGCCTAGGGCGCCATGAAAAAGTTTTTAAAAAGTTTAGGTCGGGTGAGGATTTTTGGTGACTAATTTCTCTGTGAATAAGGTGCTTTGGAATGAAATAGGCGCGAAAAGGAGGAAATTACCTTTTTTTTAGTCATCAAATTGTATTTCGGGCGGTGAAGTAAGGCGCCCGGCAGTCAAAATAAGCGCACAGAGAAAAGAACCTTTTTCTTTTTGTGCGTTTCAAGAATTTTTTGGTGGAAAATAGGCGCTCCGGGAATTCTAGCCTAGGGTGCCTCCTCAAACATTTAATACAGCCCTGCTTTCTGCGAAAACAGCATCTCGATATTTATTCGCGATCAAAAAAGGGTAGAAATATGAACCACTACCCTTTATTTACCAAAAATAACTGTTAACCGTATTACTATGAATGACTAAATCGAAAAGAAGAAAAGTAATAAACTTGAAAATTTCGTTTATTTTTTATTAAAAAAAATCATAAGTGTCTCTTTACAATTACTAAATTAGCTTTAACATTTTTATTTTATATTTAAAGAGAATATTATACCAAAATATTAATTAACAAATAGTAATAAAATTAAATAAAATTTAATAGTAAATGGCAGTTCGGATCCATTAAAATTATGTATATTAGTGTTAAATTTTAGATAAATACAAACAAAGTTGAGTACACTTGCATTATCAAATGATCAATTTTAGATAGCAGCACATGTATGTTGTTAAATCATACAGGGTGGAGCCTTTTCATTGACCTTGGAGGCTAAGAGCAAAAACTAAAAGTGATGAATGAAAAAATACAGTTATGCCCCTTAAACTTTTTCTTTTTACATTTTTTTTATCTCTAATATCAAGAGATTTACAAGTTCCCGACAAAATTGACAAAATTTAAAAAACACTTTGTATGTCCAAACCTAATCAAGTTAGCCATGATGGAAGTTCAAAATTTACAGCACTTCCGGCTAAACCGAAAGTAGTATTATAATGGTCTCTAAAGGTAGAGTCTTTTAAAAGAACTATTTTAGGCATTTTAAATATTTGGTATGTTCATTTGTTTTCCCATAAAACTGCATAATGTGTTGTCGTTTGGGCATTTTTAAACGCCATTTTCTCCAAAACCAGAAGACTTAGGTTATGAATATATTCAAAGTTTTATATCAGGAATGACCTGTAGAATTTAAAACCTAAAAATATACAGGGTGTTCCATTTAAAATATCAAAGTCCATGCGGCTCTCACGTGGTTTCGTGCATGGAGGATTTAGAAGACGTTCTGGTGCCCCAAGGAAGATGGGAAACTCACAGCTGAATTTGAGAAAGCATCTTATCTTTTTTTTGGAACTAGGCGCTGTGAGTGAAGATTCCTATAACCTGATGTTTCCTGTGCGTGCGCACGAGGTGTTTTCCAAGGGCGCAGAATGAAGGCGAGCGTCGCGGGGGGTTCAGCACTGAAAGAAACCGGTTATGTGCGATACCAGTAGCAGTTCCAGGGAAGATGGCCGAAATTCATGCCACTTCAAAGTTTCAAGATAAATAAAAAGTGAAAGAATCCGGAATTTCTGAGAGTTACCAGCTCGACTATCCAGATTTTCCCCCGAATGTGGTGGTGAATTGGGCCAAAAGGGACCAGAGGCAAGAATAAATAAACCAACTAAACCAACAACGTTCTAGATCAGTAATTGTCCCACTTCGCCCCCACCTACGCCACTGTACACCAAACAAAGGCCAGCGCGGAAGTCATTTTTAACACGCTTTTATTAACTTGGGTTGTAACTATCTATCCATCTATCCATCTATCTATCTATGTTGGATCGCCAGGAAAAAAATCCATTATATTATAAAAACAACACCTGTGTTGCCATCTTTTGGTAACATCCCAAACTTTTCTCAGGAACTTTAGCTACTCTTGACAAAATGGCGAAGGATTTTTTTAGTGAATAAACTGGAGCATTTTTACATACATACATACATACATAAATGCATATCGAACTAAAAATGAAAAATAAATAATAGTTTAAAAAAACTAAAAACACGCTTTTATTAATATGCAACCGAACTAAAAATTAGAAAATAATTTTTCATAAAAAGAAATATTGTCACTTCATAGTAAAAAGCGTGGGGTGCATTTTACAATTTTTCATAACTTTTCCCTCATAGATATTGGCTAATATAATAATTATAACATTTAATATATTAAGCACCCCACGCTTTTTACTATGAAGTGACAATATTTTTTTTATGAAAAATATTTTCTAATTTTTAGTTCGGTTGCATATAAAAGCGTGTTTTTTAGTTTTTTTAAACTATTATTTATAAAAGTTCTACTTACCTAATGGCCTGATATGGTTTTCCTATTCGATACCCTACTCATATGATTTGTTTTGTTTTCAGCAATAAAACTTTTAATACACGGCCACTGCGGACAGCAAGTGTAATAAAATGGTTAATGATAAAATCAAGCAAGTTTTCCGACTTTATGTCACATGTGGTTTGATGCCAGTAAAACTTCGTGAAAGTTTTAGTGCGACTTTTATAACAGTTTCCCAAGAGACAGTCTGGATAAACTAAATAATGCCCAGGAATGTACTTAGGTTACTTAATGTAACATACGTGTAAGTGTGTCTTTGTGGAAAACCCAATGGTTGGCGTATGAAGCAGGGATGTTGCGGATGCGGTATCATTATATGAATCTAGGATGTTGCGGATGCGGATTTTAACAGGTTCACATCCGCAAATGCGGATGCGGATCTGTACAAAAATCTTAAGTGTGGGTAGAGAAAAAAAGACAGTACGTAGGGTGTTCGAAAAGTTTTGAGATATACGTACATTTATTTGATTTTTTCAAAATAATTTCCACCACATTGCATACACTTTTTCATTCTAACCAACCCGTCACTAAAAATAGCTTTCCACTTTTCATTTAAAATTTCAGCACATATTTTATCCCAGGCCTCCAGTAGCGCGTCTTCAGTTTAAAACTTTTGTCCTTTCAGATGGTTGTTGACAAAAGAAAACAACCCAAAGTCACACGGCGCCA
The DNA here is from genome assembly GCA_014170235.1 of Listronotus bonariensis. Lineage (NCBI taxonomy): Eukaryota > Metazoa > Arthropoda > Insecta > Coleoptera > Curculionidae > Listronotus > Listronotus bonariensis. Next base: position 42,941 of record JACEGR010004771.1, on the reverse strand, counting down.
AGTTGGGGCTATAAGGCGGATGTTCCAAAAGCCTCAAGCCTGCATCTGTCAATAATTGACTGGTAAGTTCAACTCGATGAGGTGGGGCATTGTCATGATGAAGGTACCAGCTAGCGAGTTGCAAGTTTGGGCGAATCACTCTTAACTTTTCTATAAGTTTGGAAAGGCATACTGTAGTGTACCAGAGAGCATTAACGGTCTTCTGTTCTCGGAGCACAACACGTTCAATTATTCCTCTTGAACCAAAGAAAACAACTCTCATTATTTTTTTACAGATCTTGATTATCGAACTTCGGTCGGAGTTGCTTCACCTTCGAAAACCCATATCTTATTCTGTTGTTTAGTTTGGGACGTCGTAATAATAAAGATAAGTTTTATCTCCCGTGACGATCGACACTATGTCTTTAGATTTACCCTCCTGGAATTTGGACATCACCAATTAACTCTTTGTGTCTGCTGCTCGGGAGTTAACTTGTGTGGAACCCAAAGAGTACAAATTTTTCTAAAACCCAACTGCTCATGTATGATCGTGTGTAATGTTGCTAAACTAATGTTCAATGTCTATTCTAACTGTCGATAGGTAATTTATCGGTTTGTTTCTATAGTTTTTTGGACGGCAGATATGTTTTCTGGGGTAAGTACTTCACACGGTCAACCTTAGCGTGAGGCGTCTTTAAGCGAAAACGAGCCCCGCTGAAATTGTTTGTACCATCTGTATATGGTCGCACGAGATGGATAGTTATCACCAAGTATAGGCTTCATTTCTTCTTAACACTGTTCTTGAGATAACCCACGTGAAAAGTTGTATTTCAAATTGCACGGCACTCGATAGTCGTCCACGACGCCATTGCGCTAAAATCGCTGGACACGAATAGGCGCAAAACTAATAGTTTACTAATAACTATGTAGGACTTCGACATGTCATGACATGTACAAACAAAAAACATCAATGTTACTTTCCTGCACCGTTTAGTTACAAAGTATCTCAAAACTTACTGAACACCCTACGTATTTATCCTTTTTTATTTATAATTAAAGTAGTGAGTGAATTACTATTACTGATTAAATATTTTAGTAGTTAAATATGAATACTGGAGCATTATTTTTAATGAAAAGTAGAATGGCCGCTTTTTCGGACTGCAATCTATTTCGCAAGGGTTCGTATATTAATCCTGCACTACTAAACAACTGTTCACTTGGACCACTGGTTGGTAAGGCTGATAAGAATTTGCGTGCTATTTGGGATAACAGTTTGAACTCGCTTTGATTAACACTTTACCAAAACAAAATTATTGCTTTTCGATTGGCTAATCAATACGTCCGGTCGACACGCGCCACTCGCCGGGCCCGCCCCTTCCTTTCTTGTCGTGACCCGCTACACATCCGCATCAACTCCTCACCGATTTATGCGGATGCAGATGCGAAATGTCTCAAATCGATGCGGATGTTCCTCATATGCGAATGCGGATGCGAATATTCGCAACAACCCTGGTATGAAGATACACATTTAAACGATCATAATTTTAACTTAATTTAAATAAGTAACAAGTTTCAACGAAGGCATTGCAAACATGTGTTTTTTATAATAAATGTAATAATAAAATTTCAAATTACCCACAACTTACACATTGCCATTTGACAAGGAAGATCCTGTATATTTAAAAAAAAAACTATATTTTAAACAGCTAGAGTACTAAGCAAGTACATGTGCCATATTGGGTTAGTAAAAAGTATTGCAACTCTTAAATATGAAGATATGATCTATATTGGTTAGGCCACATACAAAAGAACTATATCGCCCAATAAATATTTTTAGAGTGTTACCGGCTAAAATCAAAGCATATACAAAATAACTATATATATGATATTTTTTCTGTGATCAAAGGCATAATACCGATGCAAGATGCAAGGTTTGAAATGACATTAAATAATTTTTGCCAACGCGTGGAAAAAGTCACGGACGTTCGTTCTCTGTTTAAGCTTTATCTGTTACCATGGCGATTGGCAATGCTATCTACAAGCTGGTACGACGCGAAGCTCGGGTGTAGATTATTTGCTGGCAACACTGTTGAATAGGGTGATCTTTGTGGAGAATTGTACAGTTAAAAATTCCACCAAAATAGCTAATTCGTTATACTTAGCGCCATCTAATAGAGTATTTGGGCCCTAAAACAACGTTCTATCTCAGAATCAGTCTGTATAGTTATTTTGTCTGTGGTTAGGCGGATTCAATTGGCGTGTAAAGCTTGGACCAGATTTAATTCATTCTGAAATGGATGCCGCCAAGTAGGCCAATCATAATGTAAAAAAACCCTTTGTGAAGAATGATTTATTGCAGCAATAAACAATACACCCGACGAGTTTATAATTCTAACGGCACGGGTAACCTTTTATGGCAGGACAGAGACGAAATAAGATGATGTTTTTTAAGAACGTGATACGTGTTTTAGCAATGTATCTATTTAATTATCTAAAAAATATTTAATTAGGCTTTGTCAGAGATTATGAAATTTTAAAAATCGTTATTTAAGGTTTTGTCATTAACAGTATCTTAACGTACCTATAAAATCGCCATTCTGTCAAATTTAATCATGGGGGAGGGGTATGGACAGTCGTCCAACCCTTACCTATATGTCCAGACCCTCCCATGCTTATTTTTTAGCTAATATTTCTCTTTTTTATTTAAAATGCCTTAAATGTACAAAAAAAGACAAACAGAACTTTTTATTCTGAATCTGTAAAGCGAACTGTCATCGATGTTACTGATATTGAATAAATAAATAAATTATCGAAAAAGTCCCTAAAAGCACAGAATCACAAAGTCAGCTTTAGGCACCTATGTAATAAGCAAAGCTTGAAGAGATTAATAATTAATGGAACTTTTTATACAAAGTACGACACCACTCAAAAATTTTCCACGGAAACAGAAAACCAGTTAGCAGAATATTTAAATGTTCTAATATGTATTGTATTTGAGTATGCATTAAAAAATAATATGAAGTACCCCATATTATGACAAATCAATAAAATGGCTGGCCCAAATTCAACCTCCACATTTTTGATGATTTTCAAAAATGAATAACTCTTAAATATTGTGTTAAAATTTGAAGTTTATATGTCCAGATCCTCCCCGTATATGGGGTGGTTCTGGACACTTGACATGTAGTCATTTTTCTTGTTAAAATACCAATCTTATTTCATGAAAAACATTTGGCATTTATTAACTGTTAAGATATATTACTAAGCGATACTTATACACAAAAAAACATTTTAAATATTTGGTAATTTTCTAGAAACCTGCGGCAACTCCGATTTTAACGAAATTTGGGATACGGGGTTTTTTGGGGTGCTGATCACGAATCTGAAATATTTTTTTGGCGGAAACGTTTCGTTCTCGAGATATTCATCATCAAAGTTCAAATTTGAACTAAGCTTATTTTCACTATATTCCCCCTTCTTTTGCACACAATTCTTGATTTAAAGCTAAAGTGTCACACAACATTTGATTTTCACCTTTTAAGTCCCCGTTTTTCTACGTTTTTTACATTATTTTTGAATTAAATTGCGTGGCTGTTCTTTGATAATGCGGCAACCATACATACACATAGGGCTTCATGGCACACTGGGATTAAAATGATTCAAAGTATAGCTATACAATTTAATGCCAAAATAATGTAAAATACGTAAAAAAACGGGGTTTTAAAAGGTGAAAATCAAATATTGTGTGCCACTTTAGCTTTAAATCAAGAATTGTGTGCAAAAAGAAGGGGGAATATTGTAAAAATAGGATTAGTTTAAATTTCAAGTCTGATGATGAATATCTCAAGAACGAAACGTTTCCGCCAAAAAACTTCTTTAAGTTTCGTGATCAGCGCCCCAAAAAACCCCGCATACCAAATTTCTGTCAAAATCGGAGTTGCCGCAGGTTTCTAGAAAATTACCAAATATTTTATATTGTAGACGAAAAATAGTATAGTTTAAAAAGTGTCCAGACTCTCCCCGCTCTCCCCTATACCTTTTACTGAATAAACTAAAATTCTGGATAGTAATTTTGTTGTTACCCAGTATACTTGAATTTTAGAAATTTAAAACAAAGCCAATATTACCATCAAAAAATGTTTCTAACATACCAGTCTTTTTTCTAGCAGTACAACATGTGTCTGTCGATCGATTTTTATATACCAGGAATTTTGTCGCCAGGCTTTGCAGTCTTGGTCGTATATGCTTTCATTGCCAAGTATTTTTTGTTTGCTTTTATGCTTTATCCACACTAACAAGGCCTTGTTTGACAAGGTTTGACGAGAATACGAGCCTAATTAGGATGATGCGAATCTACATACATGATTACTTTAATATAGTGTAGATTAAATTTATATACCGTGTAAAACAAATGTACGTAGGGTGTTCAGTAAGTTTTGAGATACTTTGTAACTAAATGGTGCAGGAAAGTAACATTGATGATTTGTGTTTGTACATGTCATGACATGTCGCAGTCCTACATAGTTATTAGTAAACTATCAGTTTTGCGCCAGTTCGTCTCCAGCGATTTTAGCGCAATGGCGTCGTGGACGACTATCGAGTGCCTTGCAATTTTGAAATATAACTTTTCATGTGGGTTATTTCAAGAACAGTGTTTAGAAGAAATGAAGCCTATACTTGGTGATAACTGTCCATCTCGTGCGACCATATACAGATGGTACAAACAATTTCAGCGGGGCTCGTTTTCGCTTGAAGACGCCTCTCACGCTCGGGTCGACCATGTGAAGTAGTTACCCCAGAAAACATATCTGCCGTCCAAAAAGCTATAGAAACAAACCGACGAATTACCTATCGACAGTTAGAAGAGACATTGAACATTAGTTTAGCAACATTACACACGATTATACATGAGCACTTGGGTTTAGAAAAATTTGTACTCTTTGGTTCCACACAAGTTAACTTCCGAGCAGCAGACACAAAGAGTGAATTGGTCGTAAAAAAATGATGTCCAAATTCCAGGAGGGTAAATCTAAAAAAATAGTGTCGATCGTCACGGGAGATGAAACTTATCCTTTATTATTACGACGTCCCAACTAAACAACAGAATAAGATATAGGTTCTCGAAGGTAAAGAAACTCCGACCGAAGTTCGCAAATCAAGATCGGTAAAAAAATAATCATAGTTGTTTTCTTTGGTTCAAGAGAAATAATTGAACGTGTTGTGCTCCGAGAACAGAAGACCGTAAATGCTCTCTTGGTACACTACAGTATGCCTTTCAAAACTTATAGAAAAGTTAATAGTGATTCGCCCAAACTCGCAACCCGCTAGCTGGTACCTTCATCACGACAATGCTCCACCTCATCGAGCTGAACTTATCAGTCAATTTTTGACAGATGCAGGCTTGAGAATTTTGGAACATCAGCCTTATAGCCCCGACTTGGCGCCGTGTGACTTTGGGTTGTTTCCTTTTGTCAAGAGCCAACTGAAAGGACAAAAGTTTAAAATTGAAGACGCGCTACTGGGGGTCTGGGATAAAATATGATCTAAAATTTCAAATAAAAAGTGGAAAGCTATTTTCAGTGACTGGTTTGTTAGAATGGAAAAGTGTATTCAATGTGGTGAAAATTATTTTGAAAAAATCAAATAAATGTAAGTATATCTCAAAACTTTTCGAACACCCTAGTATTTTTATCCCTCTAAGTTTTTTTATTACTTTTTAAAATTCTAACGGTATATTATAAGCATAAATTGCAATATGAAAACCTCCAAATCATTTCCGGTATAACCGGAACTATCATCAATTTTTAAGCGGTATTTTTTTCTTTTGTTTTCCACTACCCACTAAGCAAAAAATAACTTTTCAAAACAGAAATAATGTCCCTACTTGACTTTTTCTAAGAAAATCCCTGGTCGCCATTTTGTCCGTAAAAATAATCACGACGTGGCGTTATGTTGATATTAACAGTGGCGGCTGGTATTTAAGGAGCACAAGGAAACGTGCCCACCCTGCAAATTAATAAAAAAGAACAATTTTGTAAAAATATTTACTATAATCCCATTAACACACTTTTAAATACTCTTCTTAAAACTTACCTCTAAATACTCTGCTCAAAACTTACTTCCAAGTTACTTCAACGCAACGCCTAAATATAAAATCTTTCTTTTTAAGCCGAAACGAATAAAATTAAATAGTTACGTGTACTAGAACGCGAGAATTGCCCCCGCTTTGTCTTATTTATTTTGATCCGCGACTTACGTCTTCTTTACTTTAATAGTGCATGGGCACAAATTACGTGTGTCCAGGCAGAAGTCAAAGCTTAAAAGTTTTAGTAGCAATATTTATTGTTGATAATGATTATATGGTGTAAATAAATCGTTGATTATACGTTTAATTTCAACAACTATAGTTAACTAGTGCGTATGTTGAGAATTGTGATGTGATATGTGATAATTATATAATTTAAAAATGGATCAACAACTGGAATTAAATACGGTGCAGTGCAGGCTAGTACAGGATAGTTTTTAAACAGAAACTTTTAATTAAACAAAAAGTAAGACCTACTTCCGATCTTTAAATTAATTGTTCATTTACTAGTAAAACTAGGACATACGTGCATACAACAGAGTTTTTAATAAAAACATTTATGAAAAATATGACTGGATTTGTGGGTGTTTGGTCACAAATAAAGTGATCGAAGTATTCTGCAGTAAGAAAAATAGGCGAATGGACTTTCCTTTTAAATACTAGAAGGTAGGTTTCTATTATTTTTATTTCTTTTTTGCTTGTGCCTTCCCACTAAAAAAGTCACGAGCCACCACTGGATAATAATTGCAATTAAAATAAGGTACCCAATAAAACCATTTTAGATAGGCCTAAAAATACAAGCGCCTTCAAAAAGAGAAAAATGGTATTTTTAAAATATTTAACCTTGAAATATAGATGTTTACTTTCAATTAGTTTTTTGAATAAAATACCATTTTTTTTTTTTGAAAAAAATAGTCGCATCCACCACAAGGTTATTAGCGACAATAAAATAAGCTAAGTACAATAAATTAGGATTAGAGTTTGTTTAAGATGTCTATGGCTTTAAGATAGTTCACCAAGTTTTCCACTGGGCAGTCTTTTCCAAGAAGTTGTAGAAGGCTGTTTGGGATATTGTACGACAATCGTTCTCTAACGTATTTAGGACAGTTAATTAATATGTGAGAGATGCTGTTTGTAAAATTACATGTATCACACAGGGGTGGGTCACTATTAGAAAATAAGTAGGAATGGGTAAATCGTGTGCCCTAGACGAAGGCGTGTGAGAATAACCTGTAAACGTCGGTTGCTGGTTCTGGGCTTCCATGGATTAACATCGTCTTTAATTGAACTAAGCTTGGTTCTCGAAATATCCCATTCATTTTTCCATTGGCGTAACACTATGGTTTTAAAAAATGACTTAATGTCTCCGGGCGCACTAACGCGAGACAGTTCAGCGTTCGCACTAGTTATTGCACTTCGCGCACTTTCATCTGCGTCTTCATTTCCCGGAATACCGATGTGCGAAGGTATCCAAATAAATTCGATATTTTTATTATGTTCCTGAGCTCGTAAAAGTTCTGTTTTGATTAATTTTTCCACTGGATGTTTTGGGTATAGGTGTTGGTATTGCTAGGAGGGAACTAAGAGAGTCAGTAAGAAATAAAATTTTTGAAAAAGTGGACAAGTTTATATGGTTTAGTGCTTGGTACAGAGCATAAAGTTCCGCAGTGAATATACTAGTGTAGGGTGGAAATTTAAACATGAAGGTGGAGTACGGTGATACAAATGCGGCGCCAACTCCATTCTCAGATTTTGAGCCGTCGGTAAATACTTTTGCGAAGGAGTTATATTTTGTATCAACTAAACTATTTAATGCGTTTAAGATTACTGTATTACTGGTGTTATGTTTATCGAAAGATGTTAGAGAGGTGTTGCATTCAGGAACGTTTATTGTCCATGGTGGTGGATGATCGATATTCTCGGGAAAAACTGCTGGAAATTCGGTATTAAGATGATTAAGGTACGTTCGAATTCTTTCGTAGTAGGGCTTTGCAGAATATGGTTTATTATTAAAGTAATTTGTATATTTTTCTGTAAACGTATTATCGTCCAATGGTTTATTTATATTTGTGGCAATTGATGTCGCATGTGTTAATGTCAGAAGCATACGTCTGTGGTGTAGCGATGTTTCACCAGTTTCACTGTAAATACTTTCTATGTAGTAATGTGCTAAAAAACATGTTTTTATAACTGTTAATTGTCCTAATTTTTAAAATAGTTATTTTTCTTTACAAGGTACACCAACGATAGGTTACTAGATTTTATTTTTATCTCATTGTACAGGGTGTCCTATTTTCGTGTGTTTTACGCGGTTTCTCGCTTATGAGTGAAGTTACAGAGATGCGGTTTTTGCGACACCCTGCTACTTTTTTGTCAAACGAAAGATACCGCAAAGAGATTTGTCCTACCCCTTACTTTCTTTGCTACAGGGTGATTTTAAAAATGTTGTATTTTCGGTTATCCCTCGTATCTCAGGTATCTGATAACTTATCGAAAAGATAAAAACGGGCTCTTATAGAACTTGTTACCCAGAATACAGTGGCGTACTTGAAATTTTTCTTGGATTGACTTTCTTTGAGATATTAGCCAAAGTTGCACTTTTTAAATAGAACAACCCGTAACTTTTTCGTCATATTATTTGCCACACTTAGATCTTTCTAAAAATATAATATAGTCGAAACCTATTTTCATAAACAGCATATAATTATTTACTTTTTGGTTTGGTGTAAATTAATGACAGTCAAATTAATCAACGTAAAATGCCTTCTCGCAGCAAAAAATAATCGAGTAATAAAAACATTTATTAACAAGACAACCTAATGGATAAAAATAACAATTTTACTCTAGAATTGTTCTTAACCTTAAAAAAGACAAACTTAACTACGAATTTTTATATTATTCCATTTAAAAAAGTGCAACTTTGGCTAATATCTCAAAGAAAAAGTAAATTCGAGAAAATTTCAAGTACGCCACTGTCATCTGCGTAAAAGTTCTGTAAGGGCCCGTTTTTATCTTTTCGATAAGTTATCGGATACTTGAGATATGAGGGTAACCGAAAATACAACATTTTAAAATCACCCTGTAGCAAAGAAACTAAGAGGGCTAGGACAAATCTCTTTACGGCATCTTTCGTTTCATAAAAAAATAGCATGGTGTCGCGAAAACCGCATCTTTGTAACTTCACTCATAAGCAAGAAACCCCAAAGTCGATTGATGAGATAAGGTCACGACATTCGCCATATTGGCTAGCGCTGCTGTGACGACAAGTCGGGCCATTTTCGGCCATGTTTGATTTTAGGCAGATCAGTGGCGTAGAATTAAGGAGAAAACAAAAAAAACTTTATGTTGTAAACAAAATTTATTGGATTATTTTAATAGGCACAACTTAAAACAAAAACATAAATGTGGTTTAAATATTGAAAATTAAAAATTATCAAAGCGACGACAGGACGATGAGGTACCTGGCAGAGCAAAACATTTTCCATGGTTTCGTAAGTCAAAACCATTTTAAAAACTTTGTATACAGGGTGTCCGCTAATGAATGGTACACAAAAAAACCACAGATTCCTTATGCCAAAATATTAAGATTTAACCAAACATACCTAATATCCAAAAGTTTATAATAAGGAAGATACGGGGTGTCATAGTAAAAAGAAAAAGTAAATTTATTTCGATAATTGTTCCCTCTTTTTAAATATCTTAATAAAACGGTATCTAGGGGTTTTTAAACATTAGCTTTTTAGATCGAATATTAATTTTTGTGTGTAGACTAGAGGGCGATGGGTACACTATTTAAAATTTTCTAAAACTACCCAATTTTTTGTTACTACTCTGTATGTATATAAACTAGTAAGCTTCTCTATGCTTTTTGCACAAAAAAGGTATACTTAGTAAGAATCGATCTTGACAACCGTTTTAAGGGTATTCACGTTTTAGTTGTTCAGTATGTATGTACCTTCAATAACATCGTATTAGCTATAATTACAACTGCGCAGATATAAATAGCTGATATCTTAAAACTCCTAGATACCGAGTTTTATTAAAATGTTTAAAACATATCAAAAATTATCGAAATGCATGAATAAAAAATATTTATATCTCTTTAACACCCCGTATCTTCCTTATCATTAACTTTTGGATATAGGTATGTTTGTTTAAATCCTAAATGGGTATTTTCGCATAAGAAATCTGTGGTTTTTCTGTGTACCATTAATTAGCGGACACTCATCTGTATCATATGTATATAAAAACACGAATGACTATTCGACTAAACACTATCAAAATCTCTAAAATAAAACGAGTCCGAACCAATCATATGTGAAGTCTCTAAACTAACCAAAAACATTAACAACTGGAAATCCTTGCAAAATATACAACCAAAATGAAAATGGCAAATTTTCACGATTTTTACCAAACAAAGCTTCGATAAGGCACGACTCTGTCATCAGCTGATAATGCTACCAACTTTGAACAGAACTGCCAACCGAAATCGTAATTCTCACACCCTCACGTCCCTGACAAAAGCTATCACCGGTCTTGCTTATGTCTAAACCCCTTCTCATAAAGAAACTCTGAGAAACCCCGTAAAACACACGAAAATAGGACACCCTGTATATCAGAAATATTTAATTCAACAATAGCTTAACAGATTTTTGTAGAAGCAGTTTTTAAATTAAATAAATACAGCTTGTTCCAGACATTGCAGTTATCATAACTTAAGAAGTTATTGGGGCATTCCTTAATCCAAATAGAGTTTTAAGAACCGTCTGGCTCAGAACAATTCTATTGTTGAAACTTGAAACTTATAGATGGATAAGTTTGTCTAAGCAGCCTAAGTGGTTTAAGGGTTTATCTTATTGTTTAGCTTAGAAATTGGCATCAGATCTTGCTTGAATTATCAGATAAAAATTTAGAAATTAATTTTATGTAATGTATGTATTATGTATGTCTACTTTAGTTTGCACCATATGGAAAACTTTTTTATAATAATTTTAGAAAAAAAGGTATTCTTTATTAAAAGCGCTTACATGGTCTAAAAGCCAAATATTAATTTTTCGAGGTACGAAATACCTTAATTTTTTACAAAATCGATCATAAATTTACGAAAATGTTATTTTGGCAATTAAAAAATTCGGCAAACTACTAATTTTTAAATTGCATTAAAAATTAGCATTTTTTGTGAAATAAAAATTTACTTTTGTGTTATTACTATGAAATTTTAACTCACCTTAATAACATAATGTAAAATACTTTTTTTATAAAGAAAAATAATTTTTTTACGTGTACACCTTATTTCTCTAAATAATTATAGGCGATCAGAAAAAAAAACATTTGACATTTTTTTATTTATTTTATTTCTTCTAATTTAAGTAGTTTTAAAAATATATTTTTTCGTTTTTATTTTTATAAAGTAATATTTTTGCGATTTTACACCACCTTGCATATTTTATAGTATAGATTTTTAGAAAGTTGCGGCAACTCCGATTTTGACAAAATAGGCTGGGGTTTTTGGGGCGCTAAACACAAATCTACAATAATTTTATTTCGAAAACTCGTTCTTGAGATATCCGTCAAATCATCATTAAAATTAAAAATTAAACTAGTCTTGTTTTCACTATATTTCCCCTTCGTTTTGCACACATTTCATGATTTAAAGCTAAAGTGGAACACAATATTTAATTACACACAAAGTAATATTTTTGCGATTTTACACCACCTTGCATATTTTATAGTATAGATTTTTAGAAAGTTGCGGCAACTCCGATTTTGACAAAATAGGCTGGGGTTTTGGGGCGCTAAACACAAATCTACAATAATTTTATTTCGAAAACTCGTTCTTGAGATATCCGTCAAATCATCATTAAAATTAAAAATTAAACTAGTCTTGTTTTCACTATATTTCCCCTTCTTTTTGCACACATTTCATGATTTAAAGCTAAATTGGAACACAATATTTAATTTACACCCTTTAAAACCTGTTTTATTTAATATTTTGCACTTTTTTCAATTAAACTGCAAAGCTTCAACCCCCAAACGCTGCAACCATGTAAACATATAGTACCGCGAAAGGCTACTGCGATTGAAAGGATTGAAAGTAAAGCTTTGCAGTTTTTTTTATCTTTGGACAAATCACGAAGGCTAAAAGCCTAAATACTAACGTACCGTGGGTGTCTTAAGCGGGGTAAGAGGGAGTTTGTTGACACGGGACTTGAATACTTGAAGATTTGGGGGGAAGGAAAAGACCTCCGCGGGCAGAAGGTTCCACAATCTAAGGCATAGGGATAAAAGAACGAACAAAGTGAGAAGTTCGGGGCCTGTCCAGTTGGACCGTATAGGGATGCATACGCGCGGCACCACGAGTTTCTCTGGTGGGAACCGTAAGTAGAGGAACTATTATGGACAATTCTTCATAGCAGAAGCCATGAAAGTACCTATAAAAAACCATAAATCCCCCACAGCCCGACGATGGGCAAGAGAGGGAAGCCTTTCTGTAAGTGAGGGATCATTAAAGAGACGAATTGCTCTTCTTTGGATGGAATCAAGAATGCTTAGGGTTGTGGGGGACGCCATGCCCCAGATATGAAAACAATATTCCAAGGGAGGTCGGATTTGGGACACATATAAAGTGTATAAATTAGAAGGGGAAAAATACTTTTGGCTCGAAAGAGGAATTCAAGCTTTTTGAAGCTGCCGTGGCTATAGATACAATGTGTTTATGCCAGTTAAGGTTACTTTCAAATGTGACGCCCACAAGATTAAAGATGTCTTTGCTCTGTAAAACTTGGCCGCTCATAAGTAGAGGATGAGTATTTGATGACTCTTTTCGCGACAAGGAACATGATTGGGTTTTGGATGCATTAAAATGGACGAGATTTTTGGCGCTCCAATCCAATACTAAATTAAGATCCTGCAAAAGAGATATCTGCATCGCTCTGCATTTGTTTTCCAAATCGGGTTTAGTGATGGGTTTTAAATGGTTTACCCAAATCAAACATTGTATGCTAATTTAGCTGAATATAGTAAAGTGTGGTTAGATTGATTTTCATCTTTGATAAAAGATATTTTAGGAACAAAACGTTCACGAAAGTTTTATTTTAGATTTGGGATTAGCAACCCAACGAACACTCTTTCCTAAAATCGGAGATTCCGCAACTTTGTAGACAACCAACAAAAATTTTATATAGAGGAGAACTTTTTTAATTTAACATTTTGCTGAATTAATAAAAATAAAAGCAATTTTTATGGTCCATTTTCACATTTTGGTACTTTTGGAAGCCCTTGTACCTACAAAACAAAACGAATTTCTCAACGTAAATCTTGTTTTTTAAAAAAGCAAAAGCAGTTGCTGACTTTCTTCATTTGTTCTACTGTAAAGTCCATCCATATTAATCAAATATTTTTACGCCAAACATCGTTATCCCACAGATAAAGATCGGCGTTACCATGCGGCGTTACCATCCGGCGTTACTATGCGGCGTTACCATGTGGCGTCGTTGCAAGCGAGAGCGCGGAAGAGGCACAATCGGCCTCTGCGTTCGGCAGCGTTTGACATCTGTTTCTCTCCTACTTAAGTTAGCGGTCTGCGTGAACAGTTGCTATGCAATCATACATTTACATGTTTTCGTCAAGTATGAAGTGCAGTAAAAAGTGAACGTGGTGTCAATTGTTAATAACAACCATTCCATCAGTATTTTCTTATGAACATTGTTACGTAAACTGACTCTGTAGACAACCGATTTTTCATCTATTTTATCTATTTAACATAAAAAGAAACAAATATACATTAAAAACTCAAAAAAAAGAGGTAAACTTTTTTAAATGTAGAGGAGAGGCTATTATAAATAAAGCACAACTGGAACTTTCTTTGAAATCCAAAAATGCAGTAATGCACAGGGTGTCCTACTTTAAGAACTGACACAACATACACACACTTTTCAAGCCACCCTGTTTAAATGGTATAAGTGTTAAAAAACGCACAATTAAAAAAAAAACGTTAACATGTTTCGGCATTTTTTCCAAAAAATTATTACCAACATTTTAATGTAGACATATTGCATTTTAATCAAATAATAGAGACATTTTGCACCTCTTATTTTGCAATTCCGTTGTGGTTAACGTTATTCTGAGTCTGCGCAGTAACGCAAACAGGATCCGTTATCGTTATTAACCATACCGAACTCTTTTAATTACGGATGAATACCGAAGAGCTTATCGTTATCGTTATTGTTAAACTGCGTGGTTGCCAGATTGTAGAATTTTTATTATCAATTATTTAAGAAGGTTGACACTTTAATGCCGTATTAATTAAAATATCATTTATACATAGGCTCTAATTAGCGAAAAATCTATAGCAGTAATAAAAATCAAATAGTGTTAAGAAAATTAAAACGGACTTGCACTTTTACGGATATTCTAAATCAGTAATTAATTTAGATGTTACAATCTGGCACACTTGCTTTTTATTCTACTACCAAACCTAACCTTACTTTTTGTGTTTTGCTTATACTGTATTGTTTGCATCTACTTTAAAAAACGAAATCAACAGAAGTGTTTGCATATATTTAAATATGAATTTATATCTTATGAAGAATAAAAGTAAATACTGATTTATCGTTAACTTTAAAATGGGTGAACCACAGGCAAAAATATGGTTATGTATCGAAAGCGCAGACGCAAGATATATTTCTTAAAAGAGGCTGCAAAATCTCTGTCTAAAACTGCTGCCGTAATCGTTACGTTTAATAACGATAACCATAAGGAGGCCAAAAAACGTCTCTTATTTTAAGAGGTGCAAAATGTCTCTATATTTTTACGCCAAACCTCGTTAATTTTTTTCTTATCCCACAGATAAAGATCGCTTCAAATTTATCTAGCCATTTAAAGTCAGAACTTCGTACTTTAAATTGGGTAATTTTCTGCGTTAGTGGAAATATAGCATGCTTATAGGCAATTTGATTAAAGGTTTAAGCATTTTCTAGTCCTCAAAATCTAGGCGTGATAGAAGGTAACTATTACAGTCACGACTTCAAATAAAAACTCTATTATTACGAAAACGTGTTATTGTTTTAAACGCAGGTAAAACACATAATGATATGAAATATTTAACAGTAAGTTTATCATTTTATTTCTTATAAATAGTTGAAATTGTGGCCGTTTTATATAATATATATATATTATAAAACTGTTTTAATTAGCTGTGGGGCGCCGTACCGTAGTACGGTAGGTAGGTATACAATTTAGGTGATGGTCGACTTTAGGGACAGTACTTTCTTTAATTTTTTCTTCAAAGTACATTAATTTAACAATATTTTACAACAATTTACACTTACTAAAGTGCGAATAATTTAGGGCAGCCAATTTTAAAAAACTCCCCCTTCTTTTTGTAGAATTGTTTGCAAAAAGAAGGGAGAATAAAGATAAAAGGTTGGTTTTTGTTAGTATTGGGCGTATAGCAAGGTGCCCTTTAGGCACCTTGGTATACGCCCAATACTAACAAAAACTATCACCTGCAATTTGGATGCAAAAAAAAGACTACAGTAAAAAGCACAAGCATGTGTAATTTTATTGGTTCGAAAACTGTCACATTGGGGTGGTCAGGTTAGCTCTGGTTAGTTAAATCTTTTTTTAATTCGCTACAGGAACCTAAAAATTAGATTAATTTTAAGAATATTCGCACAATCTGACAACGCCGTTAGTGTCTGTCATAAAATATCAAAGATATCAACGAGTTTCAATAATTAGACGCAACAAAAACGTTGATTTTAGCTGCTTTTAAAATGAAATAAATCTAAAAATATTGAATTTTCCGCAATTTTTTTTTTATTATTTACTAGTTAAGTATGTACTTTTAATGAAAAACGATTTTTTACAAATTCAACTGTTCCTAAAGTCGACCAGCACCTACAATTTAATATCCCTGGTCGAAAATGTACATGTCCTTATCGGACCCTTTTTCTTGTGCAAGTAGACGAAGGGATTCTGGTCGAAAATACCCCGCCGAATTTGTTATAACGCTGTCACTGATTTACTGACACTTTTCCTTATCAGACACCATTTATTTACAGTGGTCTGTTTGGTTTTACCGAAAATTTGGTTATTTTCCAAATACATTTAATTGAATAATTCAAGACTTGCTTATTAAAATTTTTTTTGAAACTTGGCACGAGGGTTTCTCAAATTAGTCTTCAAAAATTGATTTTACATTTTTTCTGTTTTTATTTAAGTAAACTATTTTTTAAAACTACCGTATATAAAAATAATAATAATAATATATTATTTAGACTATGATAAAACCAACTCGTAGCCAAGGTTAGTTTATATTTAACTTTTGAGGCGGTTCGAGGTCGGGGACGCAAGGAAGGGCACTCAACGGAGAACAGTTGGCAAGACTGGGTAAAATCAAAGCTGATGATCAATCCAGTGGCGTCTAGAATTTGCGCATTTCATTTTGCATTGTTTTGAAGCGATATTTGTTGAAAGATGTAATTACAAATGTTTTTATTTAAGGTAAAAGAATTTACAACTTAATATTAATTAAAAACTGTTATGTAAACGGTTGTTCTACTAATACAATAAACTGTATATCTCCGGCTCTGAACAACATGGCCGAAAAATGGGAAATGTGACGTCATAACACGTCAAAGCAAAATAGCCGAATGTCGCGACCCTATATAAACCGACTTTGCTCGTAGCATTCGTCATTAAATAATTAGTTTTACTCTAGGTATAAAAAAACTATGTATATGAGATATTTTTAGATAGGATTAAAAAATTATATTTATAATTTAATTTATTTAATTATCCTGATTATATGTATATTTTTCTATCCTAATAACCATCAATTTGTTGGTTTACAGAAATAAAAAATAAACAGCTGGTAAACACCTATTTAATGACTTGTTTATCGTTTCTTTTCTAAACACAAAACTCTCATCACTCTATCGTACATCAAGCCTTTCTGGAGTAATTATAGAACTTGGCTAATAATAGAATAGAATATCAGGTTTTTTTTTATTTAGGTCATTTTACATTAATATGTTTTGTAATAATTATATAAATATTAACTAATTTAGGCCACCAAATCTTTTAACATTTTTCTCAAATGTCAATTTTTAAAATGTCGTTCTAGAGTTAGAGGCGTTCAAAGTTTAGCTCCAGTTGTACATACATTGCGGTTTTTAAGAGTTCTCTTCCCTTAACTTTTGAATGGGTCAGGATATCGAGATCGGGTAAAATTTGTGTAAAATGGTGTCACTTAAGCTACTTTTTGGCATTAAAATAACTTTCGTCACGTGGTCTAGTATCAAGGGGACACTGGCAACATTTTTTTGCAAATAGAAATGGACCTTGTTTTAAAGGTCCTTGAATTTTTTACTTAACGCCACTTTGTTTTTGAAAATCGGCAAGGCCGTTCTAGACTTACAAGCCAATTTCATTAAAACCGCACTGTTTGTACGGTATTTATGCCAAATTTCAAACGGTTTCAAATGTGGAACGGCTGGGCCGATTTTCAAAAACAAAGCGGCGTTGAGTAGAGAATTAAAGGGCCTTTAAAACGAGTTTCTACATAATTTCCATTTCTATTTGAAAAAAAGTCCCATTCAAAAGACAACGTGGAAACTTTTTTAATATCATCACTGTACGTAGGGTGTTCGAAAAGTTTTGAGATATACGTACATTTATTTGATTTTTTCAAAATAGTTTTCACCACATTGCATACACTTTTCCATTCTAACCAACCAGTCACTGAAAATAGCTTTCCACTTTTCATTTGAAATTTCAGCGCATATTTCATCCCAGGCCTCCAATAGCGCGATTTCAGTTTTAAACTTTGGTCCTTTCAGTTGGCTCTTGACAAAAGGAAACAACCCAAAGTCACACGGCGCCAAGTCGGGGCTATAAGGCGGATGTTCCAAAAGTCTGAAGCCTGCATCTGTCAAAAATTAACTGGTAAATTCAGCTCGATGAGGTGGGGCATTGTCATGATGAACGTACCAGCTAGCGAGTTGCGAGTTTGGGCGAATCACTCTTAACTTTTCTATAACTTTTGAAAGGCATACTGTAGTGTACCAGAGAGCATTTACGGTCTTCTGCTCTCGAAGCACAACACGTTCAATTATTCCTCTTAAACCAAAGAAAACAACTATCATTATTTTTTTTACAGGTCTTGATTTGCGAACTTCGGTCGGCGTTTCTTCACCTTCGAGAACCCATATCTTATTCTGTTGTTTAGTTCGAACGTCGTAATAATAAAGATAAGTTTCATCTCCCGTGACGATCGACACTATGTCTTTAGATTTACCCTCCTGGAATTTGGACATCATTTTTTTACACCAATTCACTCTTTGTGTCTGCTGCTCGTGAGTTAACTTGTGTGGAACCCAAAGAGTACAAATTTTTCTAAAACCCAAGTGCTCATGTATGATCGTGTGTAATGTTGCTAAACTTATGTTCAATGTCTCTTCTAACTGACGATAGGTAATTCGTCGGTTTGTTTCTATAGCTTTTTGGACGGCAGATATGTTTTCTGGGGTAACTACTTCACACGGTCGACCTGAGCGTGAGGCGTCTTCAAGCGAAAACGAGCCCCGCTGAAATTGTTTGTACCATCTGTATATGATCGCACGAGATGGACAGTCATCACCAAGTATAGGCTTCATTTCTTCTAAACACTGTTCTTGAGATAACCCACGTGAAAAGTTGTATTTTAAAATTGCACGGCACTCGATAGTCGTCCACGATGCCATTGCGCTAAAATCGCTGGACACGAACTGGCGTAAAACTGATAGTTTACTAATAACTATGTAGGACTACGACATTTCATGACATGTACAAACAAAAACATCAATGTTACTTTCCTGCGCCGTTTAGTAACAAAGTATCTCAAAACTTACTGAACACCCTACGTATTTTATTTTGTTAATAAATGATATACATTTGGTCATTATAATTTTAAATAGGTACACATAACTGATGGGGAAAATATTGGAATTTTTAAACATTTTATAAGTATTTTAAATTTTATATTTAAATTTTACACTAAAATCCGTTTCTAATGACATAGCCCAACATACTGGTAATTTTTAATACTGCGACCATAGATCATTAATTCAAGAATTCCATAATTCGGATTACTTGAATATGAGCTGACTAAATAATTTATATAAATTAAATGGTTTTTTGAACATGACTTTTTCGCGTTCAATTAGCAGGTTGGACGAGAGCAATTTAGGTTGGGCGCTCGCCACACCGCGCCCACCCCTGGCGCCGCCACTGCTGCTCCTTAGCATTTTTAATCGTTTTTACCCCCTAGAAGCCATTTGGCCGGCGCCCATGGACATATTATCTATGTAAGAGGCAATAGATAGATAGATAGATAGATAGATACACCGGATACACGCGAATCAAAGATCGATGAAGAGACTTAAGGCTAATACTACTATGTTTTTATCCTGGAGTACCAAATTTTGTCCAATTTAGTTCAAAGCTCTCTGTGATATTTGAGCATTTTTTGACTTTTTAGACACACTGTATATCTGAAATATCACGTCTCAAGCATAGTTAAATGATAGTCTATAGCCTAGTTTACACCCGCGAGGACCAATTAGATCCGTTTACCAAACCCAGGACTTATTCTTGTTAGTTCACTAGTGTTTATACCTACTTAGTTTATGGATCAAATTAATTCACGTTTAATCCTAGTACCAAAATGACAGCTGAGCATATGACCAGAACCTAACCTCGTTTTTTATCTTTTAAAACTGTATCGCTTTTAAATTCCATTTGAAAAAATTAGAAAAACAATTTTGGTTTAATATCAACAAAATTTAAAAAAATATAAACAAACAACAAAATTATTAGGCGAAGACCGAAATTTAACGTCTTTTTCCTACGACCACATGTGAAAATAGTAAATAGCACACTGTTATCATGCATAGAAAATGCCTTATATCACACTAGTGTTGCAAAGTACTTTACAACACTAGTGTTGCAGAGTATAATATAAAGCTGTCATCGCTGTCATTGTTATTTAAAATAAATTTGGAGTTATCAGGCTGTTAATGGGATTTACATTGAAAAAGCCATGCAATATTTTGTTAATGAGGACCTTTTTAATTATTTAATGATAAAAAGCGACTAACTGCCTATGATTTTGACATTTTTATACAAAATATGAGTGGAAGAACAGGTGAAAAAACTTTAAAACACGCTCACACCAACAACAGCACATAAAACGGGACGAATTAAAAAGTGAGGTTTGGTTTTCATTTGATGTCTACTGCGAACTTGGATGCAAAACTGCCGCATACGTACGACGATGGCCTGAAATGGGCTTGACCTCGATTTTCAATCGACTTTCAAGCCACCGAAATAAACAGGTAGACTTGGAAATCGCTTCAAAGCCGCTTTGTTTTCAAGCCAGCTTGAACTATTCGATATAAACATAGTGATTTATATCGTGTTTCTAATCGGCTTCAGTGATGTCAACCCTACTTTATTTTCAGGCTTGACTTGAACAATTCAAGTCGCTTTCAAGCGCGTTTATATCGCTTTTTGAAGCCACTTTTAATAGCCGCTTTAACTCAAGCTAGCTTCAACTATTCGATATAAACGTAGTGTATGTGTGTTTATTTAAAAATTTTAAGGACACCGTTTAACTTTTAATTATTTATAGTTATTTACTTAGTGTGTCATGTTTTTACTTTTATGAGAAAACAATCCTCTTAGTTGGTAACCTATTTTTGCTTTAAAGAAATTTGTCAAATAATTTCTTGTTTTACACTTCCATCTTTAAACCAATTGTACCAAATATTTGATCAAACTTATTTGGTAAAACCAGCCTATGGGCGAGCGAAAAATGTGTTTATGCGCTTGGGTACCAGTTATACCCGAGGTTTGACGCGCGTGCGCTAAACAGGCTATCCGCATTATCGGAAAGAATTTATCAACGCCTTGTCTGGGTTTCCCGTTTGAAACATGTTCGAAGTACGGTAGCTAAAGACCGTATACGGAGACTCTTTGTTTGACCTCCGGACAGTGCGGACGTGCGTAGAGGACTACAAAGTTCTTCCCGGAGTGGCAACTAGAGGTGTCGTACGAACGTTTTTTACCTTCGGGGATCAAGGAAAGATTCAGGCTAAATTGACGGCATATTTCTTCTGGATCTAAGCTCTGTGAGCGAAGATTCCTATAAGCTGATGGTATCCTGTTTGGTGGTGAACACGAGGTATTTCTCAAATGGCGGGAAATAGGTCCATGCCATGGGAACTGTCAGTAGTGAAAGTGAAGGTTATACGTAACACCAGTAGCAGATCTTGGTTTGACAGCCGACAATTTATGCATTGCATCGATTATTGAATTGTTTGTTTTCTTTTGGAATTTCTGGGAGCTACGAGCTCGATTATCCAGATTTTCCGCTGACGAAGCCCTGGAAAGCCTAGTCCGGAAAGGGGAGAGTGGTGGATTGGACCTGAAGGGACCAAAACCAAGAAAAAAATAGAGAGAGAGAGAGAGAGAGAGAGACCGTATACGGAGAGCACAGTGTGCTGGTATTGTATTCTGCCATGGCCTTAGAGTACGCATGTTCGTAGACCCCTGATTTTTTACTGCGCAAGGTCATAAAACTCCGAAAAATGCTTTTAGCCACTGCGGATGTAAATGTGGGTTTTTTTTTAGTTTTGGGGTTTTATTAATAATTAAAAAAAATAAACGGGGACTTAAAATTTAGTGGCATCACACTGAAAGAGGTCTTATGAGGCTCCATAAAGTACGAGGTCGTGGGCAAGGGTCCTCTTTGCCCACGCCTTGTGACGCCAATGTTTTCAATTATTCTCTTTTGTTCAAATAGATAATTTTAAGAGAATAACACCATTCTGATGCATTTAGGCACCCACCTTTATTACAAAACCACCTACAAAATGTTATTTCTTATATAATTATTATAAATTTGTTGAATCCATTAATAATTTATTAAATAATAGGTAAGAGTAAACAGAATAATTATAAATATTTAATTTTCTTTAATATTTCAAACAAATAAATATCAGTTTTTGGAAGCGAATATTTATCACGACGTCTTATTTAGCTAAAGTGTAAATAAGTGTAGGTTCAGATGGTTAATATCAAAATTATCTATTTTTTAAAATATGATGAAAGGATGATTTGCGGTTTGCTTTCACTACCTATGTAAATTTAATTTATTTTCACTTAAAACAAAACCGCTATTGGATATATTGATTTTAATTCACTGTTTACACAAGTTTTTAAAAACTCAACCGACAAACTAAGAGGTGATTCTTCAAAAAAAAGAAATAGGAAAAAAACTTTATATGAACATACGTTCCTAAGCGTCTTCGTTTTTTAATTACGGGGTGATAAAATTTAAAAATATATATATATATATATATATATATATATATATATATATATATATATATATATATATATATATATATATATATTTCACATTCATATATATTCACCACGACTCGGTACAGCCTCATTGATGAGTTCCTGTAAGGCAGGCGAAACCGGTGTGGGGAGAGAGTCGTGGTGGATAGCATAGAAAAGCAGGATGTTTTCTTTTAACTGTCTTTAAAGGGAGTAAAATATTTTCTATAATACACCAAGACAGTAGGGAATTTTTTCCTTGTGCTTCATAACATATATAGCCACCTCGCTACAATTGATGCTCGTCTATACTGAATGCGATTTCAGTAGGGCATCAACGGCAGGATTTAATATCCTACCGCTAGACAATGAAACTTGTCTAATAAGTAGACACTGGTTTTCTAAGCTATTCACCACGACTCTACAGCCTCACTGATGAGTTCCTGTAAGCAGGCGAAACCGGTCTGGGGAGAGAGTCGTGGTGGATAGCATAGAAAAGCAGGATGTTTTCTTTTAACTGTCTTTAAAGGGAGTAAAATATTTTCTATAATACACCAAGACAGTAGGGAATTAATATTATTTTTATGAAAAAAATGATACGTCACTGCATTATTTTAAATAAAAGTATTTATTAAAATTTCCATTTTATTTGGAACACAGTTTCCGCGTAAATAAATAGAAAGAATTTCTCGGTATGGTCAAATCCGTATCCAATTAAAGAATATATAACAAAGGTGATTTTTTAATGTATAATTTTAAATATTAGCAATACGAATCAAACAAGCCATAATATGGTTTCTATTTATTTACGCAGAAACCGTACATCATATAAAAATTCAAGAGATCAAAAATGTTCCAAACCACGTAAAAATTAAAAAAATATTTTTATTTTAAAAAATGCAGTGGCGTACCAATGTTTTTTTTTAATATTTACTTTAAACCCTCATGGACGACACTGGAAATTTTTTTATGTAAAAAATGTCCTATGATGCATAGGTGGCGTTAACCAAATTATTTAAATATATCTTAATTGGTATAAAAACATATTAAAAAAGTATATGATTTTTAAAAAATTTAACGCTTTATAGGTAAAATCTGAAACGTTCGGGACATATGTTCTTTTTAAGTTTTTTTTCTTAATTTTCATTGTAGAATCCCCATTTTAGTTTTGTCGGTTGAGTTACTGGACACCCTGTATATGCTGCAACAGGCAGATCTACAATACATGTAGAATATTTAAAAGATTAAGTTATACAGCGGATCTATTCTCTTCCTCTCTCTCTCTCTCTCTTCAATATTACTTCACAGTGTCAAATGCGTGATTTTTACCTTTAATCGCGAATAACTTGAAAACTATTGGTTTTACGAAAAAAAACTGTATAAAATATTGTTGGTTAGAATCAAAGTCGGTCTATATAAGGTCACGACATTCGGCCATATTGCTTTGACGTGTTATGACGTCGCATCTCCCAATTTTCGGCCTTGGTGTTCATTGCCGGAGATATACAGTTTATTGTATTAATAGAACAACCGTTTATACAACAGTTTTTAATTATTATTAAGTTGTAAATTCTTTTACTTTAAATAAAAAACATTTGAAATTACATCTTTCAACAAATATCACTACCATGAAATGCGCAAATTTTAGACGCCACTGGATTGATCATCAGCTTTGATTTTACCTAGTCTTTCTCCGTGGAGTACCCTTCCTTGCGTCCCCGACCTCCAACCGCGTAAAAGTTGAGGATATGTCGCAACCTTATAAATATAAACTAACCTTGGGTTAGAATCACTTTTTCTACCAATTCCTGTCGTTAAACTGTAATAAAAATTCTCAGCCCCGAGATGGGGTTGCACCCATCCCCAAGGTTTTGACGCCTTTTGGTTAGATATAAATTTTAATCATTGGGCTATTTCCTAACTTTTATTAAAATTACAAGTAAATCCATGAATTATATATACAGGGTGGCCCACCATATTCGACACGGTCTGTAGCTGGATAACCATGGGTTTTTAAAAAAGTAAAAACTGGAATATATACAGGTCGGATAAGACCACAGTATAAAATTATTTTAGTCTATACAGGGTGTCTCAAAAAAGTGTATTTTATGATGGTTTTAGATTCTACTTTAAAAATATTTCAAGTTTATTTATAGTACTAAGTATCTAATTTTATTCGTTTTTGTGATATTTGATATTTTATTTTTTGAAAAATGCAGAGGTAAAATTAAATTGATTTTACTTTAACACTTTTAACACTTTAAACTTTCAAATGTGTAACAAGATTAGAAAAAGTCTGCCATATCATACGTAGGTCAAATTAATATCAAATATTGTACAGGGTGATCAAAAGTAATTTCAATTTTTCAGAAAATCAAATAGCCATATCTCTCTTATTTTAAATGGAACACCCTGTATTTTTTACGTCACATGATAACAAATAAAATACTCTTTCAAATAGTGTATAGGTTGCCTACACCTATCTTTTGTGCTTTTTATTAAAATCTGTTTTTACAAATTTTTAGTCCAAATGTTTATTTAAATTAAAGTTGGCTGTGACATAGCAGCTATTAATATTTTTCTTATGAAAATAACAACGACCATTTATTAATTTCTGGTGTTTTAGTCAGTTTAAAAGAAATTTTAATGATTTTAAATAAAAACCCTTCTTCTACAAAAACAAGATGATATAATACTGGTAGGATGTGAAAAAATGGTTTACTTTAGTCTAGAGTTAATCCTGAAAAATATTCCAGGAGAAACCATCTGATAACCTTAATAGTTGCTTTAAAAAATTTGACACAGTGATTATGGATAATGAAAGAAACAAGTTATAGGTCACAGAATGTCGTCATAACTGACCAGAGGCGTTATTAGGATTGTTTAAAAACACAAGTTTTATCAATACCACATTCAGCTGAAATAAGTGTTATTGGAAGTAACATTATAAGCAACTAATTTTTTTCTGTAAATTTTAAAAATAGTGGCAGATAATACAAAATCTTTTAATTTTGTGTTTTTTTCCAACAAATTTACATTTTGCAATAACGGCTTGGTAAATAGGTATGGCTATATCACAGCCTACTTACATTTAAATAGACATTTGGAATAAAAATATGTTAAAACGAAATTTACTTAAAAAGTATAAAAGATAGGTATAGGCAACCTATACACCATTTGAAACAGCATTTGGTTTGTCATCATGTGGTGTAAAAAAAATACAGGGTGTTCCATTTAAAATAAGAGAGATATTGCAATTTGACTTTCTAAAAAATTTAAATTATTTTTGATCACCCTGTATAATCTATGATCTCGATATGACCTACGTATGATAAGGCAGACTTTTCCTAATCTTGTAACAAATTTTAAAGTTTAAGGAGTATATATTGTTAAAATAAAATTAATTTAATTTTACCTCTGCATTTTCAAAAAAATCAAATATCACAAAAACGAATAAAATTAGACACTTAGTACTATAAACAAACTTGAGTTATTTTTTAGGTAGAATCTAAAACCGCCATAAAATATAGGGTGTTTCATTTAAAAAAATATAACTTTGATACGTCACACTTTTTCAGACATCCTGTATAGAGTAAATTAATTTTATACTGTGGTCTTATCCGACCTGTATATGTTTCAGTATCCAGCTACAGACCGTGTCGAATATGGTGGAGCCACCCTGTATAACCAAAGAATTGCTTTTTTACCTTCATTTCCTGTACTAAAAATAACTAGCATATTTATCTATGGCTGTATAATATAAAGAGAGTTATGTTAAAAGACCCTGCATACCTCTAATATGACCATATAATATTAGACAATAATGAAAAGGAAATTGCTGATATAAGTAAATTAAAATTCATAGGAGTGGTATAACGTCAGTAATGATTCAGACATTAAAATGTGCTGTCGTATAAATGAATAAATAGGTGATGCATACATATTGATTTCCTATTAGAATTCCATTTTTAAACAAGAAAAAAATGTTTATTATCTTTTATGATACATAAAGAAAACATAAAAAAAAAAGAATTAGAAAGTTTAAACTTCTTAGTGCTTCCAAAATTTTTAAAGTGGAAGAATTATTTCTTCTACGGCTGGCGCTGCTACATAGTAGAACCTTTTTTAAGAGAAGTGAGGTAGTGCATTTTTCTTTTTAAATTCATTTTTAAACAAAGAATATTTTACAAATATTGCGTTAAAATTTAGGATGAAACGAAGAAAAAATAACAAATATATGTTTAAGTAACCGCCCCTCATTAATAGAGACATTTTGCACCCCTATTTTGCAATTCCGTTGTGGTTAACGTTATTCTGAGACTGCGCAGTAACGCAAACATGATCCGTTATCGTTATTAACCATACCGGACTCCTTTAATTACGGATGAATACCGAAGAGCTTATCGTTATCGTTATCGTTATTGTTAAACTGCGTGGTTGCCGGATTGTAGAAATTTTAATATCAATTATATAAAAGGTTAAAATTTTAATGCGGTATTAATTAAAATATCATTTATACAAAGGCTCTAATTAGCGAAAAATCTATAGCAGTAATAAAAATCAAATAGTGTTAAGAAATTTAAACGGACTTGCACTTTTACGGATATTCTAAATCAGTAATTAATTTAGATGTTACAATCTGGCACACTTGCTTTTTACTCTACTACCAAACCTAACCTTACTTTTTGTGTTTTGCTTATACTGTATTGTTTGCATCTACTTTAAAAACGGAATCAACAGAAGTGTTTGCATATATTTAAATATCAATTTATATCTTATGATGAATAAAAGTAAATACTGATTTTTCGTTAACAATAAAATCGGTGAACCACAGGCAAAAAATATGATCGTCACAGCAATTCACCTGATTTTTAAGACGTTTTCGAAGAATTGATGCTATTGCGAATCCTTTATTTGTATTTCTATGAAAATTTGATCAAATTTTGTTAACAAACCCAAAATTTTGCAAACTTACCAATGTTTTTAGCCAGTTCAGTTTTTAACTTTAAAATTTTTGCATGCAAAATTTTCAGATGCCTCATATCATTAGAAAGGCAGATATATTTGCCTAATTTATGATTTGACAATAAAATTTTATTAAGTTCACGAAAAAAGACAGATAGAGGATTCATTTTTGATTCTGATTTTTTGGAAGGGGACTAACCAAAAAAATAACCTTTTTTCCGTGACGGGAATAAAATTTGACATTGTATCTCTGTTATCAGGTACTAAAAGGAGACAACACAACCTCAAGCTAAAATCTAATGCTTTTTTCCCTTGTATAATAAATAATTATTTTACACTTTAGGGACTAAAGTAGGTACTTTAGTCCCTCATTTCAAGGACTAAAGTAAAAGTGACATAAACATTACAAATACCAACTGGTAACCAAATATTTTACACAGATTTAGAATACCGGGTGTTTCTCATACTTTGTTCCACCCTATAACTTTTTGTGTCTTTTACGATTAAAAAATTAAATTTGGTATGTAGTTATTTCACATAATTGTAGATTGAATATTCTATTCACTTGTTTCTTATTACTACCGGTTAAACCGAAAATTACTATTATTTTTATTAACACGCTTTTATTAGCTTGGGTTGTATCTATCTATCTATCTATCTATCTATCTATCTATCTATGTAACGGAATCTTTGAGCCTAATTTTTACCAACTCCCAGCGATTCAATTTCTTTGAAACTTTTGCACACGTATCAAGGACCGATGACAATGCAATAATTTAAAACAGTATCCCGTTATCCTGATTAGGACAGCCAGGATAAATAAATTTCTTTTTTAATTGACCGGAAAATTGAATTTTCCACTCAATTTTTAAGCGGAAAATGCTATTTTACAGGACAATTTACTTTCCGGTCCCTAGTTTACTTTCCGGTCTCTCATTTACTTTCCAGTCCCTGATATCAAAAATCCTGTTAGCCATGACAAAAATTGTCAGAGTTCAATTGTTACTATTTGACAGTTCAAGATATTGTAAAGTAAAGAAAGCATCATTTTGCCAAAAATGGAATGTCATATTAAATCGAAATAAGATAAAATATACTGGTGGTGACATTTAAAAATTGAAAGTGGCAGACTTTACCGGTTAAGCCGGAAGAAATATAGTAAGTAATAACAACATACAAAATTTCATTTTTTTATCGAAAAGGGTTAAAGAGTTATAGGAGGAATCACCGTGAGAAGCACTCGGTCTACCACTAGACTTTTTGACATTTTGTTATTAATAGAGTGTCTTACTTTTACTGTCTACTTATAAAGCGTACGCCACTGGCATTACCTAAGAGCGTATTTTGTTTTTCAAAGAAGACTAAATAAAAATAGCTGCAAAATATTATGCATCTTGGCTATCTTTGTACAACTTGACAAACGCAAATAAAGTAGTATTTTGCTTGGTTATATTTAGTTTATATTCTTATTTTTAATCTAATCGTAAAGAAAATAAGTATTGAATTGATAGATTATTTTTTAAGAGACAATTATCCTCTTCATAACTATGCATTTATTATTTAATTTTAGAAAATTGTATGTACTTACTTTATGTAGAAATAATACTAAAACAGTATAAATTCCTTTTTAATTTCTTAGACATCCAAATTCATTATTACTTTTTATTTTCAGTAATTTCTAATTTATTTATTTGCAAACTGTCAAATTTTAAAACTAGTAACACATGAACTAAAAGAAAGAATGACGAAAGGTAACTTGACCGTTTGGTTCAGTTGATGTCGCATTTACTGTTAGGTTGCATAAATTGATATTTAAGTTTATTGTAGTAGGCATTGAAACAAAACACTAATTCAAAGTGTGAAAAAGCTTTGAAGTGTTTAAAAATAGTATATTACATTACAAGTGTGGAAAATGACTAATTTCACACGAGTGGGAATATTGTAGCACGAGGCGTTAGCCGAATGCGACAAAGCCACGAGTGTAAGAAAGTCATTTTCACACGAGTACTGTACACTATTTTTCCTACGACCACAAATTATTCACCAAAAATAAATAAATTAAAGTTTGTCTGTTCAGAAAAAATAAAAAACAATTGAGAACTTTGCAACACTAGGGTGATATTACTTTGCAACACTAGTGTGATATATACTTTTCCTCACGGCTATAATATACTGTTTTGACAATATTTTTACATCGAAAATCACCTACCTAGAAGCATTATATAACTTTTATCATTTTGGAATTTAAAAAGGCCCTCACATTAATAAAAATTGTATGGTTTTGTTAGGTAATAACGCTAATAGTTTAATACGGTTTTCTGCTATTATAAGTGTTTTTAAAAATTATCGATTCTTACATATTTTAGACACTCTTCTAAATAAAACGTAAGTGGTGCATATCCAAAATATTCCGTTTTTAAAAATATCAGTAAATAAACTTACGGGACCGGGGAGTGAAAAGGGGTGCTGGGTGGGGTAAAATTGGTAAAACGAGTTAATGAAACTGAACATCACATATAAAATTAAGTAAAAATAACAGTTTTTCCTCATATTTTTAAGAAAAATATAAAAAATATGAAAATTGTAAATGCATAACCTAAAGTCCTAAAAGTAAGGAAAACGACTACCAAACGTCAGTTACCATGCAAAATATGGAAAGCATTTGGCAACGTCGGAAGGGTCTGATTCTATTTATGAATGGATAAAAGAAAGTGGATTCATAAAGTGTGTATTAGCCTTAGGTTTAATTAGGGATTAAAAAAAGATTTAACTAGTTGTTTGAGTACACGAAGAAAGAGAGGAAGGAATTTGATCTATAGGCTTTTTTTCTGGCGCTTTAGGTCGAACGGTCAAGCGGCAAGGCTGCCTCTATAAAGTACGTGCTCAAAGGTAGAAGGGAGATTTTAATTTGATCTACTTACCTGACAACACTGTGCCAGTCAGTGAAAGTTGTTTTTTGTGGTTATGTCTATTTTTGTTTATGTTTTTATTTTTTTCGTAAATTTTAATAAATATAAAATAAGATGATTTTCGCTAATTTGGGTTCTCACCGTTTAAGGTAAATAAAAGTTTTTTTTACTGTCACTACAATAAATATGTCACTTGCAAAACCAATAGCAGTTTTTAGAATGACATCATAATATGTATCACACCAGTGTTGTAGTACTTTGCAACACTAGTGCTGTAGTACTTTGCAACACTAGTGTGATATAAACGCATTTTCTATGCATGAAATCAGTGTGCTATTTGCTATTTTCACAAGTGGTCGTAGGAAAAGTTACTCTTTTTAACACTTTATGTAGTGTACTAGAATGGAGTACTTTAACTTCATGTTACCGATTCAAAAAACAGCAGTTTTTTAACGGTCACTGGAAAACATTTTAACGTATGTCTTAAAAGTTTTATCATAAAACTCATTTTCTTTCAATTTTAACAAAAACAAAAATAATATCAAAGTTGCCTTTAAAAACAAAAGTTTATTTTACTTTATTTACATGTCAGTTGAGATTTATTTATTTTGAAGTTTTCGCTTTAAGATGTCGTATAAATTAGAAATAAGAAAAAGTATCTACAAGTTAGTTGGGCGGATACCCAAAGCTGAAATCTGTCGAATATTCCAGAATGAAAACATTTCACGCAGAACCATTTATAGAACAATAGCGGAGTGCGAGCAGGAATACCATGTCTGAATCTCCTAAAAAGTGGAAGACCACGTGCATTCACCGCACAGAGGTCAGAGAGATTGGTGAGAAGAGCAAAAACTAGATTGGAATGTCAACGAGGAGACTGGCCAGGCAATACAGATCTTCTAAGAGTACGATATCGTTGGAATTGAGGAGGAATGGTCTTAAATATCGAAAGAGACGTAAGTGCCCCAAATACTCTCAAGCGCAGCTTCTTCGTATACCAAGATGTTGTCGTCAACTGAGGCGGGTGCCAAAACTTTTAGGACATACGTTATAATATGCTGATTATTAAAAAGAGTCGCAATTTGAAAAATAATAAACACAAAAAGTAATTTTGCGGAATTTCTTCATTTCTGTCTTTTATAGTAGTCATCAAAATTTTAAGTAGGCGTAACAACTCTTTAAAAATGTCACATTTTAATACAAAATTGTCTCGAAACTATTAAAATACAGCGTGTGTTAGTTCTTACCAAGTGGAAAACTTTTTAATTATTAACTTTACGAAAAACTTCCTCCCATATAACATTTTTCCCGGCGTTGTACATTTAATTTACTAGCATTGCCAACACTCTTTAATGGCAAGGCATTGGCAAAAAGGTATCAAAAAGACGCGAAAGTGGGCAATTGGCCGTTATTAGGCCACGTGTTGCAGATAATGTGATAGCATCCATCATTATTAAGTTATGCCAAAAATGAATGTCCCAAAATTTAATATCATATTTAGAATTTTGTAATCGAAAAAAATGAGAAAAAAGATAGGAAAACTTTATCAATAAAAAAATTACATAATATAAATTTTTATACCGTAACAATAAACAAAAAAAAATAAAAAAGAATGTAATAAAATTAAAAAAAATAGTAAATCAGAAGAAAACACTTTAAAATAGTAAGTATTTAAGGGACACTTACACTCAATTTTCAGATCCAAAACATAGGAAGAAATATTTTAAAGAAGTTAAATGTAAAAAAAAAAAATTAAATATATATAATTTTTTTTATTAACACGTCTTTAAAACTTTTAATAAGGCAACTCCTTGATATCATATAATTTTTTAGGTAACTACAAATTTAAATGGTTTTAAACGAAATGTTTGCAGCTCCTAACAGTCTTCTTGAATAACCCGCCTTCTCGTCTAGACATCACCAATTAATTACACAACACACACTAATTAGGTAATAAAAACACTTAATTATGTATACTAAAAACTTTTTCTTTAAAAAGAAACTAAAAAGCTAGAAAACCACGTAGAAACCAATTGCACAAAGCGGCCAAACAAAAGCAAGGTTGCCTCATCTGTCAAATTGTCAAATCTTGTATTTCGGCTAAGCGGGAAATTTGAATTTATCACTTTTGGTCGAAATCGTCGAAATTAACCTAGCTAATTTTACCATCATTTTATTTTTATTCTCTCAAAAATACATAATAAACATTTTGTTTGAATTTTTATTTGCATGATTTGTATCAATAAAATGTTAGGAAAAGGCCATTTCCTTTAAATTATGTAAAAAAACAAAAAATAATGTTGTTTAGCCGCCATTATAAATAAAACAGATTAAAAAAATTGCTCGAATGTTAGTTAAATACCAATGTTAATAATATGGTTTGAAAAGTATAAATATGCGTTGAAGGTTTGCCTTCAAAATCCAATATTTATTTGCCTGCAACAAAAAGGCATGCTTTATCTAAGGATTGGTATGCCGCCATTTTTGTATGCTTGCAGGTAATTCGCCTGCATGTAAAATTTATTGGCAATTGAGTATTTATTTAGGGTTAACTTTTAATGCGTATTAGATGTTGGCATAATATTGTCACCAATTGCCAATGCTTTACCATCAATGCCAATATAAAAAATGTATATTGCCGACAAATAGTGTTTGCTGAGCTCTACGTAAAAAGTCCTGCTTGATGAAAAAATACATTTCCAAAAAATAATTGTATGTATGATTTACAAAAGTCCTGCTTGATGAAAAAATACATTTCCAAAAAAATAATTGTATGTATGATTTACAAAAGACTTGTTTCAAAATTATTATACCAGGTATTTCCTAATTACAGTACCTAACTAAACTTTAAAAAGTGATTTCTTATGTTATTTTATAAAGAAAAGTTCCTATAAACATATGTCCAAAGTTGCTTTCACTACGTTTATATCGAAAAGTTGAAGCTAGCTTGAGTTAAACCGGCTTTTAAAAGTGGCTTGAAAAAGCGATATAAACGCTCTTGAAAGTGACTTGAATCGTTCAAGTCAAGCCTGAAAATAAGTAGGGTTGACTTCACTGAATCCGATTAGAAACACGATATAAACGATTCAGCAGGCTTAATAACCGCCTAACTTCAGATGAATGCTTCCTCGAACGTCAACAGTGTCAATTATGATTTTGACATTTTTATAAAAAAATATGAATTGGAAAACAGGTGAAAAAACTTTAAAACACGCTCACACCAACAACAGCACACAAAACGTGACAAATTAAAAAGTGAGGTTTGTTTTCATTTGATGTCTACTGTGAAGTTGGATGCAAAACTGCCGCATGCGTACGACGATGGCCTGAAATGTGCTTGACCTCGATTATTAATCGACTTTCAAGCAACCGAAATAAACACGTAGACTTGGAAATCGCTTCAAAGCCGCTTGTGTTCAAGCCAGCTTGAACTATTCGATATAAACGTAGTATTTGTTTCTGAGATACAAGCGCGTTGAATATCCTTAAACAGATTTGGTTAAAATGTGGTAAGGTTGTTTGATGTAATAAAGCGCTTGTAAAGCTCTTTTTATGCCACCCTGTACACCCAACATACAAATATTTTTGCGGAAATGTATTTTCTTATAAAGCAGGACTTTTTGAAAAAGGTCCTTTTTTGTAAAGTTAATAATTAAAAGGTTTCCCGTTAGGTCAGAACTTCCGAAGACACGCTGTACCCATATAACATTTTTGCCGGCAAGGCATTGGCAAAAAGGTATCAAAAGACATCAAAATGGGCAGATTGGCCGTTATTAGGCCAAGTGTTGCAAAAATGTGATGGCATTTATCATTAATAAGTTATGATGAAAAAATGCGTTTAGGATGATGGCATCCATCATTTAAAGGTTTTGGCAAAAATATGCCTTTTAAATGATGGCATTACATTATTTTTTCCTAATGAGAATAAAATGCATTTTTCATCGTCCAGGGAACTAAAAGTGCATAAATAATGCACATGCATAATGTGTGTTTATGTACAGGATGTCCCATAAAAAATTAAATACTATAATTTTGGAAAAACCATAAGAGATACAATAAAAATACTAAAAAAATACATTTTACTGAACAACTTCTGCATTTAACTTTTTCTTCTATCTCTTATGGTTTTTCCAAAATTATAGTATTCAATTTTATATGGGACACCCTGTACATAAACACACATTATACATGTGCATTATTTATGTACATTTTAGTTTCCTGGACGGTGAAGAATGCATTTTATTGTCATTAGGAAAAAATAATGTAATGCCATCATCTAAAACGCATATTTTTGCCAAAACCGTTTTAATGATGGATACTATCATCCTAAATGCATTTTTTTCAGCATAACTTATTAAAAATGGATGCCATCATACTAAACGCATTTTTTCATCATAACTTATTAATGATAAATGCCATTACATTTTCTGCAACACGTGGCCTAATAACGGCCAATTGCCCATTTTGA
The DNA here is from genome assembly GCA_014170235.1 of Listronotus bonariensis. Classification (NCBI taxonomy): domain Eukaryota; kingdom Metazoa; phylum Arthropoda; class Insecta; order Coleoptera; family Curculionidae; genus Listronotus; species Listronotus bonariensis. Next base: position 8,146 of record JACEGR010004771.1, on the reverse strand, counting down.
TGTCTTTTTGATACCTTTTGCCAATGCCTTGCCGACAAAAATGTTATATGGGTATATAGGTCGTTCAATTTAAAATTTTAAAATCGGACCTGTTTTTGGTGAATCTGGAAATATTCCGAACTCATGTATATACAGTGTGTCAACGTAACTCGGCGTCATATGGGAAACTTTTTATTATTAATTTAACGAAAAAAAGTTATTCTTTATAAAAAGTTCTGCATAGTTCAAAATCTATAATATAATCATCAGATATCAAATTGTGTCACTCATCTACGAGGTTTGGCCAAAATTTTAATTTTTGTTTAAGAGTAGAAAGTACCTGTATCTTTGCGTTTATTGCAAAGATTGTTATAAAGAAAAGATATTTGGAATTAAAAATGACGGTAATAGTTCGATATAGCGGTTTTCGCTATTATAAGAGATTGTCGAAAAATTCTTTTTCAGGGCGTTTCTATAGGTCGATTATGACACAAATCTGTGTGCGCGTTTTCCAAAATCCATTTCTATAATTTATTATTTATAAAAACATATTTACGGACGGTGGAGTGAACAGGGTGCTGAGTGGGGACAAAACAGTATAAAACCAACGTCAAACACAAGAAAACATTAATATACTGCACTCGGGGCACATGAAAATGTAAATTAATTTTGAAAAGTATTAAATTTTTTCGAAAACTATCCCACACATATGAGATATCTCGTCCGCCATTAATTAAAGAAGGAAAATTTATTTTGGTCAGCTGATAACATGAAGTTCGTCATTATGAAAATGACGGTCTTGATAGAAGCAGCGTTGCCAAACTTCTTATGAAGAATTAACACCAAGCCTATTTCGGGGATCATCCACCATTTTCATGAGAAACAATGGTATTTTTTGTAGAAATGCCTCTTTCTTTATGTTTAGGTATTTTCCTTTTTTCTCTACAAATTATAATAGGAAGAAGGAATAACTTAATTTTCATATGAATTTTGTCCTGTATCTTCCTTTTTTTAAAGCTATTGACACTTTCTCACTTTATGGCAACATCACAAGACATTTACAGTTCTATTGCAAACTCTTCTTTTTATGCAGTGACAGCCATGGCGGGATTGTTGTACTATTATTTATTTTTATTTTTTAAACAATTTTTGGACATTTGTGTAAACAGAAAGTGCGGTGTGTACTGTGAAATACTGTTTTTGGGCGTTTAATGTAGGATTTCTACTGTTTTGTCCCCACCCAGCACCCTGTTCACTCCACCGTTCCGTAACTATGTTTTTATTAATAATGAATTATAGAAATGGATTTTGGAAAACGCACACACAGATTTGTGTCATAATCGACCTATAGAAACGCCCTAAAAAGAATTTTTCAGAAAATCTCACTCTATTACCAAAATGACTTCTCTAAATGTGCAATTTTGTTTATTAAAAAAATCAGCGAAAATCGAGAAAATTTAAGTTTGTACATAAGTGCGTGGTATATTCTTCTTGTTTAAATAACAATAAATTTAAAATGTTTATATGAAATGGTATTATAACACTTATAATTATGAAATGTAGTTTAGTGCACTACACTAACTACAAACCTAAATTTTCACCATTATCGCAGAGAAAAAATTAAAAATATATATTTTTTTAATGTAAATAAACAAAATTGCATATTTAAAAGTAATTTTCAATTCTTAACATCTTTCTCTTTATAACAATTTACAATATTAGCAAAAATACAGTGTACTTAACTCTTAAGCAAAAATAATATTTTGGCCAAACCTCGTAGATGACTGATACAATTTCATATATGATGGTCGCTTTTAGGTTTTAGACCATGCAGAATTTTTATAAAAATTTCTTTTTCTTATAAAATCAATAATAAAAAGAGTTTTCCATATGACGCCAACTTACGTATAGACACTGTATTTAGATGTGAGATATGCGCTTAAACTTTCTTAACAACATTCTTGTTACTTTTAAAAATTATGGAGCCTGCAAGAAACCTCAGTGTCAAAGAATATCCAAGTAAAATATTTGTTATCTCCTAAAATAAACGTGACACCAAAACCTAATTAAAGTTTAAAGCAGTAAAAGCTCTACGGAAGGAAGATTATATCATAATGAAACCGAAACTAAAATGTATCTTGTTAACCTTAATTTATAACCCAGTTTTATGCATTTTAAAGTTACCGCATAAGTCACGACAAACTACTAATATTATTTTTATTTATTAATACTAAATAGAAAAATTGCTTTCAAATGTCTTCAAAATTATTAGAACATTACTCTGCAATTGCCGTTTCTGTAAGCCATCAAGAGTACTTTCGTATACTAAACTTAAAAAGAGAATCACTTACAAACAGAACCATTTAACACGTTTTCCCAAAAGGTCTATAAAATATTATTAGGGTTTATCATGTGGCTCAGATGTGGTAATAAATTTATTTATAATTGGCATATCTCGCGAAATTTATTTGATCGTTGGTAGAAGTAGTTGCAAATTGTCTATAAGTGATTTTTACTTAGCTAGTCATTCATAAATTCACTTTTTTACCTGTTTTTCTCATGGAGTAGTTCCAACATTATTAAGATCTATAAAGTGGTCTTGTTCTCATACACGTGTTGAAATGCCTGTGTTTTTAAAACCATTTAAAATTGATGTTTGTGTTCTTTTATTCTGTTTTTATGCTCCTTCCACTTTGACCAATCTATTCCGACATCAAAGTGGAAGGAGCATAAAAGTAGAATAAAAGAACACAAAACATCAATTTTAAATGGTTTAAAAAACACAGGCATTTCAACACATTGTATAGAACAAACCACTTTATAGATCTTAATAATGTTAAACTACTCCATAGAGAAAACAAAGGTAAAAATTAAATTTATATGAACAACTAGAAATTAAAAATCACTTATAGACAATACAACTCTTTCTACCAATGATCAAATAAATTTCTGCAGATATGCCAATTATAAATAAATTTATTACCACATCTGGGCCGCATAATAAAACCCCTAATAATATTTTATAGACCTTTTTGGGAAAAACGTGTAAATGGTTCTGTTTGTAAATATTTCTCTTTTAAATTTAGTATACGAAGTACTCTTGATGAAGCCCTAGAAAGGCGAAACAATTGTAGAGTAATGCTCTAATAATTTTTGAAACATTAAAAAGCAATTTTTCTATTTAGTATTAATATTTAAAAAATGTTTCACAAGAAACCAACTGCGGATACAATTCAGTGCTATTATTTTATTTAATTTAAAACTATATGTACTTACTCTGACTCATTATTTCTCAAATATAAGTTCGCCTTGTTGTCCCTCGTACTCTTTTCCGCTCTTCGCAGTTCCATCTTCGGTATAATACGGAAGAATGACACGCCCTCTGGCTCCAGAACACCTTACCACTTTTAACTCGTAAGTCCCGACACTCTCGACCAATTCGTGATTTTGCGCTTCGAACTTAAACAACCCTCCATGGTCGTCATCCAATAATAATCACTGTTGCCAACATGGGATTCCCCAAACAACCGGTGGGTTGGGTGGAGCATAGTCTGATATAAAAATGTTCGTCTGGCTCGAACACATCGTCATCATATTACTTCCAGGAGTATGCGTTTTTCTTTTTTCTCCTGGATGGAAGTGTAGGGTACCTTTAGCTTTAACATAATCACTGCCTGCTTGAGCTGTTCCATCTTCCGTGGTGTACTCCACGGTCAAAGGAATAATCGATGTTGCCTTGAACGGACGACTCTGGCCTCAAATTGGCCACAGCTCTACAGGACGGTGTATTTTTGAGGGTTCAAAGAAAACCTTCGATCCAGTAAGGGTAAATTCGTTGACGCCGCTTTCTCTCCGCAATTCCGCCTTGACTTCGCTAAGATCACTTTGCGCTCTTTCAGAGATTCGTCGCATCAGATCACCGCTACCCATTAACTTCCGGGTCGCTTGGATGCGATAAAAGGCTCTTGATTTAGGACCTTTATTAAGGAGCATTTCATGGGCCATTTTTCTCTAAAACGTCAATGTCAGTATGAGGGTGGGTGTGGCGTAGTTCTCTGAGGGTAGTGATGTATTCATGTTTGATATCGTCGTGAACATCATCTATAACTAAAAGTTCTGAGTTGACCATCTCTAGGTTATCCGCGCCTTCTGCTTGCACTATAACTCCTCGTCTGTTCATTCTGTAATCCTTTCTGATGTATTTGTGGATATTTCTGTCTGCGGCATAGGCTGTGATGACGGTGGCGGGGAAGAAGAAGAAAGTGACGAGCCCTCCCAAATCTCTACTTCCCCAGGGGAAAATACGCAGAGGATTAAGTAGAGCCACACATAGGCGAAAACAGACCACGTGGCTGTTACGAAGAACACCCCAAGTGCTTTATTTTTCTAACTTCACCCTTGGGGATGACCCACACGCAAATAGCTATGATAACGAATAGGTTGTATGCAGCTGATCCTACGATGGTACCAGGGCCTAGTTCACCAGCAACGAAATCTCTGGCATATATCTCGATTGCTGACAAAAGAATTCTGGCGCACTTGACCCCAGAGCCATCAGCGTTAAATTAGCAACAGTTTCATTCCACAACCTAACCCACAACAATCTGTTTTTCACCATTGGGTTTTCGAATAGACACTCTCTTTCTTGTGAGGTAATAACTTCGATTGCTGCCATGAAACGGTCTCAAGATAATTGAGACGCCGATAAACAAAAGACCATGAGAAGGAAGTAAATGATGCCGCGTCTAGTCTCTGTCGATGATAGAAGCATTTTCCAGAGGTTGCCAACATGGCAACATGAGACCGTCAGTGCACTGGATCACGGAAATGTTATGGCCTTCCCCCATCGCGTTCACGACGTGATCGAAAGGGCCGTCGCGAGCTGAGAGAGGCGCCGCATAACACGGAGCACGCGGACGTCGAGACGAAACTATGAAGCGTCGCGATAGTGGCGGCGGCCAAACCCTTCAAAGAGTCGCGCAAGTCTGTTCGGCCAAGGCGTATCGAGCCCACGGTGTGATTCTGATTAACTTTAAAAGAACAACAGAGTTTAGGAAATACACATGATTGGGCTGATTGACTACCACTTTAATTAAGGATGTAAAGCAAGAGCAAATTCATGGTTTTTGGCTGCCTAAATATAAAAAAACATTAGATACAGTTGCAATTTAATTCGTACTTCCGTTTTTTAAAACGAGGTCATTTATTATCATCATTTTAAACTATTCTCAATTACTCCAAAAAAAATATACATAAGCATTTGTCGTAAATATTTTGGAATATAAAATTTTGTGTTTGAAATAATAGCTTCTAAAGTTTTATTTAAAATAATAAAAATTGATGCCGAAAAAATTAAAAATAAATTAGTGATGTTCTTTTTAGATTTTTGTTTGACTTTTTGTTTCCTACTATTTTCTTAGATAAGGTAGGCATAAAAACCATTGAATTAAGCATTGCCAGGAAATATTTTCAATAACATTTATTTATATCTTTAAAGTTGACCTCCAAAACACAATAATATGTTCTTTGCCTCGCAAAAGTCTTCTAATACTAAATGGCCAAGTTCTGCAGAGCAAAGACTAGCATAAATACACACTATATTTATGGCCACGGCAACCCAGGGATTTTCCTTAAGGTACGTTTACATATGACATTTATTGCATGATAATGTAATGTCAGACAGAAATTCTAGCTAATGTTAACAGTTAAAAATGTATTCTATTGTATTCTATTTTCCGTTTTTGGCCTTCACACGCAATATATTTAGCCATCGTCAAGTGGTTGTGGTCAAAAATTTATGTCCGATAGAAATGTTTTATTGTTTACATTAGCCAGAATTTCTGTCTGACATAAATATCATGCAATAAATGTCAGATGTAAACGTACCTTAAAGCCAAAAAATACTTTTTTCTTCTAATCTGAATATACAGCGGAAGTTCTTACTAAATGTGAAACTATTTTTATTATCAACTCTACGAAAAAAATGTGCCTCTAGATAAAAAGTTTTGCTTGGTAAGGAAATGAATTTCCTAACTTAGTAATTGTTGGATGCACAGGGTTCAAAACAATTTTGGTTTCCAAATAATGCAAGCGATTTTGAATATAAAAAAATACTTTCTGATTTTTCGATTGTCTATCTGACTGTACAGGGTGTCCCATTTTGGTTGTCCCTTATGGGAAACTTGGAAACCATAAGAGATATTAAAAATCCGATACCCCATCCTCGAGCTCCTTTTTGGAGAAAACATTTATGGTAAAACAGATCATCGCTATCGCGAAGCGTTTCAGAGATACAGGGTGATTCTCGATTTTTCACTTTTTGAAAAGGTCCTGTAGCTTTGTTGTTATTACAGATACGAGAAAACTAATTGCACATTATACAGACATTTTTTCCGTAAAATCCAGTGGCGTAGCCAAAAAATTTTTTGAGCTGTCATTTTTGACACTATGACCCAAACATGTTTTTTTATTAGGGACACCCTAGAAATGATAAGGTAATTATATTGCTTGTTTTTTTCTGATTAAAATAATATATCATAGTAGGTGGTTTAATAAATTTTTTACGTCAAATATTGGAAAAATTATGATTTTAAAGACGCATTGCGGGTTCTATCTGTTTTTTAAATTGTTTTATATTTTTGTTTTAAAAGGAATCTGTCATCCCTTAGCTCAGGAGACATTTCCGTAGAAAAAAAAACAAAAAATTAATTAATTAAAAAAATTTTTATTTTTTTTTTTTTTATTTTTTTTCTACGGAAATGTCTCCTGAGTTGAGGGATGGCAGTATTGTTTTTAAAGAAAAATATAAAACAATTTAAAAACAGATAGAAGCCGCAATGCGTCTTTAAAATCATAATTTTTCCAATATTTGACGTAAAAATTTATTAAACCACCTACTATGATATATTATTTTAATCAGAAAAACAAGCAATTTAATTACCTAATCATTTATAGGATGTCCCTAATCAAAAAAACATGTTTGGGTCATATGTCAAAAATGACAGCTCAAAAATTTTTGGCTACGCCACTGGATTCTACGGAAAAAAGTGTCTTTATAATGTGCAATTAGTTTTCTCGTATCTGTAATAACAACAAAGCTACAGGGCCTTTTCAAAAGTGAAAATCGAGAATCACCCTGTATTCTGAAACGCTTCGCGATAGCGATGATCTGTTTTTACCATAAATGTTTTCTCCAAAAAAGAGCTCGAGGATGGGGTAACAGATTTTTAATATCTCTTATGGTTTCCAAGTTTCCCATAAGGGACAACCAAAATGGGACACCCTATATACTTTTTATATGTTATACTTTTGAAAATTAATAGAATATATAACCTGCACTCAACCTAATTTTTTGAAGTATTTTAAAGCGAATCCACTATGTGTAAATATTATTATCTACACTTTAACCATTTTCTTAATTTTTGTCTTGTTATAGGGAATGTTACTTTAGTAATAAATAAGAATACCGTAGTATGTTGCAAAAAAATTAATTAGTAAAAAATAAAAACGTGAATAAATAAATAAAATTACAGAAGGTGCCGTACTATTTAACATAGTTGAATTTGCAATCAGGGTTGCTTTCCAGTGACGAAAATTTTTGTGCGTCACGCTCCAGGGCTTGAAGCTCTTGAACCTGCTCTAAAAAGTTAGTCACTGGAACGCATCCTTAGACAAGGAAAGAGAGATACTTTAAGAAATTTTAAAATTTCGTTGTTTTTAACCTTTCTTGGCTTTATAATACTAATCTCTTTTTAATATCTAATTCCATTTAAAATAAATAATTTTAAAAAATCCATCCTTAATCATGAAAAAAACACGTTTGAAGCACAAAACCAAAAGAGGGGTTGGTGCATGAGGGGCAAGGGAAAGAAAAACGGAGTAGCTCAGGTGCATAACACTTTCCGTCACTGGAACGCCATAAAGTAGAACGAAATGCTCCTGAGCTACTCGGGAGCGCTCTATTTGCGTCACTGAGAAGCCCTCAGGTATGTTAGGAAAGTTGTTAGAATATACAAACTGCACTGATAGCACCGAGTACTTTTTTAAGATTTAGGACACCCAAAAATACAGTCATAAAACACAGGGTAGTCGCTAAGAAATAGTTCACAGAGAATTACAGATTCCTTATACCAAATATTAATATCTAACTGACATTTGAAAACAAACG